>JABUQX010105707.1:15000-27979 GCA_015478945.1 Trachelipus rathkii | reverse complement strand
ATATATATATATATATATATATATATATCTGAAGCATAGGGGCTTGATAGATTTCCATTTATGTCACAATCACCAAAACACCTTGATAGTTTGACTCGCCACAAAGAACTAAATGCGGGCCTTTAGGACCGAGAAGGAGCGACCAGCGTCCCACTCATTTACAAGGCCATTCTTGCATATTGCGTTGTTGGTTTGCAAGCAACGAATTTCTAAGGTGTGACGAATTCTGATTTTATAAATGCATAGCTTACCAAATATGGTATGCATTCGAAATAAAGAGGAATTGTGAGGCAATTACGATAAAGGTCCCCCCTCAGGGATAATCTTTAACGTAAAGATTGATTTCAATTAGAATACGTCACTTGATTTTCAGAAGAAGTAATAGCTCGAGGGTTAGGAAGAGGCATAGGAGGTCTTGGAAGTAAAGACAAGCGTTGGACAGGAGCTGGGGAGCTGGGTCGGGATCTTATTTGAACCAGGTTGTTTAAAGGTGTATCTTCAGGTGTTAATTGTATTCTAACATTGGGTGTTGGAATGGCCTGAAGTGGAATGCTTTCTGTGGGTGTTGGGGCCTTCGGCATACACATGTTGCAAAGGAATACTCTTTTAGTCCAAACGAAATATGCAATGACAAGAACTATAATGAAAAAAATCGTGCCAGAAGTACCTCCTCCAATATATGGGATGAATTTAATTTGTGGGAAGTACGGTGTAAAGGGGTGCATAGTTTGATTTAATTGATCCAATCTTTGATTCCAGTGAATCTCTTTTAAAGTTTGAAACTTAGGAAACAAGACAGCAGAAATGTTAGGTAGAGCAACGTGAGATAAGAAGTTGAATAGCACGTGATCAGAGTAAGAAATTAAGGAAGAAAGAGTGATATTCTTCTCGAGGTGAATAGGGTTCTTAAACTGAAACTTAGAAGAGATGAAGGCACATCCATGTGGAATAGTAAAGACATAGTCATAGACATGCTGTATAGAGTTGGGTTTCTCACATGCAATCGAAGCCCTAGTTTTTTCTGAGAAAGAAATAAGGGTGAAATGTCCTAAGGTGACAGTATAAGGTTCTACAGACTTGTATTCTACTATAGGGCAGTGTGAAAAGTCATTAGTGAAATTCAAGATTAAGGATAGTAAACAAGATTGATCATCAATGGAAGCAAACACTTGGGACTGAGGGCATACTGCTAATTGGCCTAAATGTCTACAAAGATCGTGTGCTGACTCTTTAAGGTAAGTGTATTTTCGATTACCGTAATTCACAAAGAAGTAATTATTAGGGTCGTTGTACATGACTCGGACTAATGATCTGTTTAAAGGAAGGTGGGTAGGAAAAGATATAAGTTTGTAGGAGACAAATTTCTCTATTGAGATAAAAGGAATTAGAGTGATTAATTCGTAGGGACTAGCGTCAGATTGGATAGTCCAAGAGTAGGTTAAGAAGGTTTGGTAGGTTTTCGTTTCTAGAGGAATGACTGTATGGAGTTTAGTTTCTTTGTTCATTTCAAGTACAAAAGGTAATAGGAAGATGGGAGAAAAAAGTTGTGAGTTTGTTATTTTGTTTTTGGCAAGTTGGAGTGAATTTATCACCAATTGGTGGATTTGGTGTATATTCTGAACTGTCTGTTCAATTAGATTTATTAATGCCCGAATACTGCCCATCTGATTTATTATATTGTGCGTTGCACTTAAACTATTTTGAAATTCTATTAATTTTTGTAAGCTATCCCTAAAGTTTATTAAAGTACGAGTATTCGCTTTCAGTTGTTCCTTTAATTCAGTAATCAATAAGTTTGAGGTAGAGGCATAATTACCTAAGATGTTGATCTTCTTTCGAAGTAAGTTTCACCTGTTTTGGTCTTGTAGCCGTTACCAAAAAAAGAATGTTGAGACGTCCTCCGCAAAATCAAAAAGCGGCTCCGCTTCCTCTTGGCAATCGTGGCTGGATCCAAGGCAGTTTCCACTTAACTATCCGTTCAATTTTGGCTAGTACTTTTACTCGAATGGTCATAAGTTTAAATTCCCATTGATGAGCGTTGGTGTATTGAGGAACATTTAAGAAACGTGGTTTCGAACGATGGTAAAAATGATTCTTTGACGTTGGTTACCAGTTTAGTCGTCTTGATGATAGTTTCTTTAATATCTGGAGGACATTCTAAGGAGATAACTAAATCGAGGTACCCTTCTATGAAGTTAACTTCTCCAGTACGATATAGAACTAAACCAGGTAGAATCTTCGTTTCTTCTTTTTCGTTTATGAGATTGCTGTGGCCTGTTGATAAGATGAGGAGTAACAACAAAGCTGGTGTTCCAAAATTCATTTCTGAAATATTTATACTTTATACTTTTCTTATCTTGATTAATTATAAGGTCGCCTAATTATATTTAATAATTAATTTAAAATTAATTGGTTAGTGGAAGCATCTGCGTATTATTACCTAAACTACCTAAATTAACTGGTTTCTTAATTATAATTGAGTTAGTAGAATAAAAATCTAAATGTAAGAGTTCTTTAAACTTAACGTTAGATACTATTTCGTACTTAGTTACTTACTTACTAATTTAGTTTTAATATTACTTACTTACTTACTTATTACTAATTTTTTTTATTTTTCTGAATAGAAAAGTTTTTTGGTTTTTTCTATTTTGTTTTTTATTTTTTGTATTAAAAATTGCTGTCCCCCCCCTTATTCTGAGAGTGAAACATATTTTTAAAAGGTTTCTTTATATAAAAAAAATGAGTAAAAACTAGTATTGAATTAATCTATTCTAAGATCTATTGAAGTTACATCTAAAATCTAAGATTAGAGTTATTACGAATATGTATTAATCCCGACTAATTTCCTTAAAAAAAATCTAAGAATATATACTAATCCAAGTTAATCTGCTTAAAATTATGACGATCGTCAACTAATCCAGTCTAATCTTTTTCTTAATCCACTAAGTTTTTCTTAACTACTTATCAAAAAAAAAATTTTTTAAGTACAGACGCTAAGCGAAATGTACTTTTATCCTACTCTTAAAATTAGAAGTATCCTTCTTAGACTAGCAGAATAAGAAGAATTCATCCTACAAACTAAAAGAGTTTTCTCTTAAATCTAGGAATATACAACGTATATACAAAATTGGGATGAACTAGTAACCAGGAGGCAAATACCATGTCTGCCCTCCACGGACTGTGGTGTTCAAATCCAATTGGACAGGTGGAGGCTGGACAGGAGTCTTCGCTGTAGTCTCCGTGTTGTCACTTGCCTCGGGCTGTTGCTGTAAAGCTTGTTCCTTTATCCTCGTTTGACTTCTTGTAACTCGGGGTGTAGAATCTCTGGGACCAGTGAACAGATTATGGGGCCGGTAAGACGGGTCTTGTTTTCTGTTATCCGGGATGAATTCCTTAGGAGATGAATCTACGACCGGGGGAATGGGAAAACGGCCATCTTTCACTGGGGAAATTGGAGATTTCACAGGGGAATTAGTTCTTGGAGGGTCTCCACCATAGGCTCCATATACCTCACCTTTGTGAGCTGGTGGCTCCTGAGAAGTTTCTTGAACAGGGTTTTCTAGGGAAATCTCTTGCTGTATAGGGGATAAAGATGGTCTAAACTCTTTTCTCCGCACCGCAGGGTTGGAGGGAGTCTTAGGGAAGTCAATTTTTGGAGTGGAACACTTGAATTCACTGCCTGGACGGCCTCTTCCGGCGAGTACATCGCTGTATCTTCTTCTTTCTACAATCTCATCGCTAAATCTTCTTTCTTCCACGGGCTTACTTTCTCTTACGGGTTCCACCGGGGTCGGTTGTTGCACTGGAGGCGGATAGCTCCAGGAATTCGTACCACTAGGTACCGGCTGAGGTGGGGGAATAGAGTAAGAATTGTAGTATTCTTGGTGAGATTGTGGGGAATAGGGAATTGAAGAATAGCTGTGTCCGGGCTGAATTTGTGGCGTTACGGGAATTTGGAAAGAATATTGGGAAGACATTTGATTTGTGGGAGGAGGAAGTTCTTCCACTTCATCTACTTCATCTTCTTCATCTTCTTCATCTTCTTCTGCTCCTTCGTCTTCTTCTGCTCCTTCGTCTTCTTCTGCTCCTTCGTCTTCTTCCTCCTTCTCTCCTCTTTCTTCTTTTCTCTTAGAAGGGACTCCTGGGTCGCTTCTCTGTTGTCTTTCCTCAATTCTTTCCCTTTTTTGTTCTTTGGAGCTTAACATTTCTTCCACCGCGTGGGGATTCCAAACTTCATCATTCATAAAGTCAAAATGTGACTCGGTGAACTTTTCTGCTGGGATCACCTTGGCGTTGTCCACATGGACGGGGAAGGTTCGGCCTGACTCTAAACAATACACCATTAGCTTGTTAGGTCCCCTTAAACATCGGACAATATATGGCCCTTCAAACTTGGGACATAACTTCGAACTTTGATGGGGTGGTTTAACGGCTCTAACGAAGACGTAGTCTCCTATTTTAAACTCTCTTTGCTTGGCCCTTTTATGTTGTTGCTCCAAAGTTTTTGTGGTTTCCGCTTCTAACTTCTCTCTAGCCAAATCTCTTATATAATCGATCCTCTCCACTATCGTATCTACTTCATCTGAGATGAATCTCATCTTCTCGGTCTTATTCACAAATGGTGATACATAATCAGGCATCTCATAAGGGAGCCTCTTTATGTAACCATGTAACAAGAAGTGGGGTGAAGACCCTATAGATCGATTATACGCAGAATTGATAGCGATTTGGGCAAAGCTCAGGTATTTATCCCAGTCTCTGTGATTTGCATTCACGTAATGCCGCAGGAAAGATTCAATATCAGCATTTATTCTTTCCACAACACCATTTTGGGATGCTTTGTAAGGCATAATCTCTATCTTCTTTATCCTCCACGCCTTACATAGGTCTTTAAACACCTGGCTCGTAAATTCCAAGGCATTATCAGACACTAACAGCTGAGGGGCACTATGTCTACATATGACCCTCTCTTGCAATGCTCTGGCACATTCTTCGCTCGTTCTAGTCTTGCAAGGCACTAATTCGGACATACCGTGTTAAAACGTCGCGAAATACTAAGATGTATTTGGCTCCTGTTCCTGTACAGGAAGGCAATTTCCCAATACTGTCAACATGAACGCGTGAGAAAGGTGTGTACGGCAATGGCCATCGACTTATCTCTGCTACAGGGGGCCTGGGACCCTTAGTTCTGGCGCATGACACACATTGACTACAGTATTCCTTAACTAACTTTTGAATGCCAGGGAAATGATATTTCTCTTCTACTCTCTTTGTGGTTCTTTGTTGACCACCGTGCCCGCTAGCTAGGGAAGCGTGGCATTGGTCTATCACGCTGTAAATCATACTATCCGGAACATGTACAAGATAAGGTTTTGCTTCCGCAGCGTAATGTAAGATGCCTTTTATTAAGATGTGAGGGGGTGTTTGGGGGTTCTCTTCAGCCCATCTTACCAATTGTCCTATACGGGGACATTTCTGTTGTTCTTTGATGAAATTTTCCCGACTCAAAACGAAATCTATTCGAGGGAGCTTTTCTGTTGTTTCTGTTCTCTTTGCTTTCTCTGTTTCCCTTGTTTTCGCTATTTCTTTGACCAGGAACACAATTAGATGCCGGATGCCTACTCAGATAGTCTGGGGCAACATTATTCTTTCCTCTTTTATACACTATGGTGGGTGAGAAGCTGTTTACCAAGAGATTCCACCGAGCTAACCGGCCAGTCTGCTGTTTATTTCTAAAAATAAAGCAGAGAGGCTGGTTGTCGGTTATGATAGTTACCTTATAGCCGAAGATGGTGTTCTTAAACTTTTGCAAGCAGAACACCACGGCTAAACACTCTTTTTCGATCGTATCATAGTTTAACTCACTGCCCTTGAGTGTCCGGGACACGAAAGATAAGGGCTTCTCCTTCCCTTCATCTGTCAACTGGTACAACACTCCTCCGATTCCGAAATTACTGGCATCTGTATTCACGAAGAATTCCTTGCTGTAATCGGGAAAAGTTAGTTGTGCTGCACCACTAGTTTCTCTTTCAAAGTGTCGAAAGCTTGTTGTTGTTTTTTCGTCCAGAGGAAAGGGACACCTTTCTTTATCAGATCATACAAAGGTTGTGCTACCGCGGCGAAGTCCTTTATGAGGAAGCGCGACATAACTGAGAAGAGAAACCTTGAGCAAACCTTGTGTCCCTCCTTCACATTCGTTTAGGAGGGACGAAACTCTTCATTGTCTCTACTTGGCCGGTCCTGACTAATTCCATCTCTTCTATTTGAAGAACCCTAGGTAACAAAAAAGCTGAATTGGAGAAAGCTACACTTAAGAATAATTTTATTCTCAGCTTATTTTTGTAGAAAGCTACACTTAGATAGTTTTATTCTCAGCTTATTTTCTCTAAAAGCAGTGAGCACTTTCTTCAAATTTTCAAAGTGTTCCGCCACGTCCCTGCCCAGGATCAATACGTCGTCTAGATAGACTTGTGCTACGGGCCCTAGCAGATGATTTAACGCCATTGTCATCGTGCGAGCATAAATGCTTGGAGCATTCTTATGACCGAACATCAAACGAGTGGGACACCAAAGGCCCTTCCTGGTCCTAAATGCCATCAGCTTTTGTGTCTCTTCTTCTATTTCCAAGGCATTATACGCGTCGAGCAAATCTACTGATGTAAACACTGTATTGCCCCCTAGGGATGTAAAAATCTCGTCTATTGAAGGCAAAGGGAACACGTCCTGTATGCTGTGGGAGTTGAGGTACCTGTAATCCAAACACACTCGAGGCTTTGAGCTGTTCTTTTTAGCCACCACCAGTAACGGAGACGAGTGGGGGCTGTACCCTGCTTTAATGTACCCTTTTTTCAGTGCAGACTCGGTGAAATCATCGATGTCTTGCAAGTACCGGTGCGGTAATCTGTATTGTTTACGAAAAATGACTTTCGGGGCATCGGGTAACAGCTCAATCTTAAATTTTTGAAGCGGGCAGACGGGGACAGCATCATCATCTAGTGCCAATACGTCATGGTAGTCCATGAGGAGCTCTAACAGTTCCTCCATGTACTCTGGCTTTTCGAGAAGACAGTTTTCCGCATCTTCTTTGGACATCTTTTCTTCGATGATTTCTTTGTACACTCGTCTCAACTCTGTCTTCGTAAGACCCTTTGAGCAGGTAGCTACATTGGCGGAAACTGTTCTCTGGTGTCCTTTATCGTCTGCGCTTCTTCTGACCTGTCTGCTAATAATCGGATAACCTTCTCCTATGGTCGCACCTTTGTGTAGGCTAATCAATTGGTCACTCAAATTGATATAACTGAGGATAATCGTGTTATCCCTCACTGGGCTAATTGTATTGGCCAAATACAATGGTCCCATGGTGAAAGCTGGTGTCATTACACACTTCCGCTCCAGCTCAAAATCATCTTGAGTTTCAGGTCGGAGTTTTAGGTATCCGCATGATTGACTAGGCAAGACAGTCTTCTCAATTACCTTCAATTTTATCTTAATTTTTTCATCCATCATCAGATGGCCATCTTCTTCATGGTCATCGCTCTCCAAAACTTCCAAATTTTCGGATTGGTCCAAATTTTCCTCCAAAACTGAGGGAGTGTGCTTGAGTTTGGGTCTTGCCCCTCGGGAATCAGCGCTGTGACGAAGGGAGGGGGGAGTGATCAATTCCCACCCTGTCCTCCTTTTCACCTTGTCTGGCTCCACCTGAGCTTCTCCGTCCAAGCCAATTTCCCTATCTCTTTTTCCCTGTTTAGGCACTTGCTGCCCATGTGAATTTCGCGCTGACGAGGCTGTCCCCCCCTTTTGGGAAACAGACAAATCGACCTTCCGATAGGAACGGAGGTTCAACCGCGGCGTGTACGTTATTAATATTAACTGACCAGGCGGCCTCTCTATGCGAAAGATGCTTGTCCGCGTTGCGTACGTTGTTAACTGGCAAGGCGGCCTTCTTAGGAAAAAGATGCTTGTCCGCGTTGCGTATGTTTTTAACTGGCAAAGCGGCCTTCTTAGGAAAAAGATGCTTATCCGCAACACGTGCGGGTGGTTGAGCGAAAATTTGGTTCGAATTCTTAGCTCTCCTCTCTCTAGGTCCTCGGACCTGGGGTAACTGCTCCTCACTTTTTCTGAAGTCTCTTATCCTCTTAAGATTTCCATCAGAAAATTCTCTCACCAAATAAATTCCTTGCGAATCGGCAAAGATCGGAATATCTATCTCTCTACCCTCCATGATAGACATATTAGCAGAAAAGAAGTTTAAAGTTATGGGAATGTTAGACAAAACGTTACTACCCAAAAGAATATCCCAACTATTTTCTCCATCTATATCACTCACTTGGAATGTAGTGAGGTAATGTTTTTCATGCAGGCGAAGATATAACTGTATTTCTCCCTTCAGTACCGTTGGTTTATTGTTCACTCCCTGTACCCTTAAATCGGTCTTACGGAGGATTACTTTAAAGTTTCCCTCTTTTTCCAATTGCTTGAGCCGCCGGGCGGTGACAATACTGACGCTGCTTCCAGTGTCAACCAAGACTTTGGTCTTCGCCTCCTTACTACTCAAAGATGGAGCAAGGTAGACATTCGTATAAAAGTGTCGTCCCAGCCTAAAAGGTTGCTGTACGACTTCTTTTCTTTTTTGCTTAGCTTCCCATTTCTTCGCTCTATCTTTAAACTTTTTTCTCACCTTCCTCCTCTCCTTGCCCGATTCTAAAAATTTTCATTCTCTATCCTATCTTGAGGATGAGAATATTCTTCTTCATACCTCCCATCACCGTATTCTACTTCTCCATTCACTTCCGAATCTCTGGGCTGGCTCTCCGCCACATATACTCTCGCGTTGTTCTTTACCTTCCCATCAGGAGGCTTGTACCCTTCCCTTTTCTTGGGAAAAGTCTTAGGCCCTCGCTTGTCTGGGTTGGAAGACTCAAGCTTTCTCGCCTTTATCCCTTTGTCCATATCAATTCTGCTATTGTATGGGGTGAACATCAACAAGGTTTCTGGGGTCGGTCTCCAGGGCGGTACTCCTCTACATTTAGGTTGTGACCCCCTTCGATGGTATGCCATGCATTCCCGGCAGTACGGCAATCCCCAGCGGCATGCTTGGGTCAAATGACCCACCGTCTCACAAAAGAAGCAAACAGGGTGTTCTCTTAACTCCTGGGCGGACATCTTCTTCAAGAAACCCTTAAAACTCGGTGTGACATGCCCTGCCTTCACTTCTTCTCTTTTCTTATGAAAAATATTGTTCGATTTTACCTCATCTCTCCTCCTTTGAGGAGTGTAATTGGGTTTCACCTCCTCCCTTCCTCTCTCCTCATACCTCGGCTTCGATGGCTCTCTGTTGTCCCTATATGAATTATTAACTCCAACCCTCTGTCTCCCTCCCGATTCTTCTTTGGCCCAAAACACCCTAGCGGTGCGGCCCTCATTTGGCCTTCTATACTCATCTTTTAACAAAGCTCCATTTGAAATTTGAGACAGCTTTTCGATCAATTCATTTAAATTCATTTCTGTATCGAATACTCTAAGGATCTTTTCTCGTAATCTGTCTCCATCCCTTCTTTCATTTACGTTTTGAATGATTTTCCCGGTAACCAATAGGTTTATCTGCCTGGAGTTGAAGATTGCTTTGTCATCCAGATCATGCAGGCGGCTCTGGTACTTCGTTAACCGGTCTTTTAATTCTAGCACGAAGTCCGTAAAAATTGAATCTCTCTCTCTTCTATATTCTATAAAGTCCAACATAAAGTCGAAAACTGTTTTCTTCTCTTCAGGTTGCAGAAAAACTTTTAACTGGGAGAGAAAGTCTTCTAATCTGGTAAATTTTGAAAAAGAGTTATCTCGGAGCAGGTATTTTCTTGCTTCGCTATTTTGATCGGAAGAGATTGCCGACTTTGCAAAAGTGATCTTTTGACTTTCATTTAATGGGCCTAAAGCCTCTAGCTGTGTATTCAAAGAAGAAATGAAATCTGGGTATAAGATGCCTTTCCATGTTCTTGTCTTAAGATGTCTGCCAAATAATTTCAAATTTTCTGGAATCGTTGGGAACGCAGTGTTAAACAGATTAGTTGGGTAATAGGGCGCTCCAAATGGTTGTGGAGGCATATAAGGATATCCTTGCCATGCCCCGGGGTAAGGATGGAACTGGTTAGGCATGGTGTAATTGCCAGGTGGCATACCTGTATAATAGGGAGGTGGGGGCATCGTCCCCGTTGGTAAAAACCCGTAATTAGCGATGTTCTGGCCTGCTGGAGCACTTTCGTTGTTATTTCCTCCCATAACTCCTCCTGTGAGGACGCTTGGTGGTTGTTGAGCGGTGTTAGGCCCAGCAGGGGTTCGGACCGAGCCTGTGGCTTGGTTCTGTATCGCTGGGGGCCCGTCTGGTCCCCAGGGGGAGGTGTTCGGTATTTCTGCACCCTCCCACTTGCTTTCATTGAGGTTCTGTGCTTCGAATCCCCCCCAATTCCTACGAACTTTCTTTTTCACAGTAGTGTCAACAGTAGCAGGCTTAAGCTGTAGGTTCAATGTGTTGTCCAGCGCAACCGTTTTCTGCATATATGGTGGAGTTTCGACCCGTGGGGGAGGTGCTCCCTCCCTTACTACTTGGGATGCCTGGCTAAGAAGAGTGATGTTGGGGTTCTGACTGGCCCTTGGTTCCACAGGAGGTAGGATGGGGTTAATCCCTGGGGGAGCGCGCCCCCTTTCTTGGGTTATGGGCGTTTCATCTCCGCCCCCCCCTCCATTTGCCTGATCTGAAATATGACCTTCGTCATTACCGTCTCTATTCAATCCGAGATTCTCTTCGTCTCTCTCTTCGTCAGCAGCACCGTTGTCTCCTATCTCCGAAACTGGTTTCTCCGCCATTTTGTTTTTTCGGAATCACAAATAATACACAAAACGTCAGTATGACACTTAATTATCTCTCCTGTATGCTCTCAAACAACAGTGTCAACTAGTATTGGAACTATAAATGTCGTCTGCGGAACCTCTCACTACTACTTCTACTCTCTGACTATCTTTATTTACTACTATGGCAACGTTAGGACACCTATATAAGGTTATACTAGACAACAATTTTCTCAATAAAAATTTTTCCGTTTTTTCCTCAACTCGTCACTGACGCCCCTTATATATATATATATATATATATATAATATATATATATTATATATATAAATAAACTTAAAATTATCTTAATTTTAGTTAGCTTTTTGGGAATGGCTTTTTCAGGCTTTCCTGAATCTACAAATGGGGTTTAATAATCATGGGGTTATGTTGGATATATTATATTGGATATATTATATATATATATATATATATATATATATATATTTATATATTATATATATATAGTATATAAGCTTAAAAGTATTTATCAACTTAAAATTAAGCCACCCGTAGATATTTCCCAATAAAAAAAATGTTAGCAGTTGTGTGTTAGCACACACACACTTACAAGTAGATTTAAAGATATACATACATATATATATATATATATATATATATATATATATATATATATATATATATAAGTGAAGTTGAAAATAGTTTTAAAGGAAGAAAACAAAGAGAGTTCTGTTCAAGGACTTTTCCTGTTTCTAGTGTTGCTCTATATGAACGCTTGTGTACGATTTGAACGAGATGTTTACATTGTATGCGTATCAGCGCCGTTAGCCGTTGGTCTGTTAGTTCGATTTCGGGCCTCCGACTCCAATTTTTCGTAAACAACTTCTCGCTCACGACTCCGACACAGCGAACAACGTTTTTTGTGAGGCGTGGCTTTGAAACTCCCTCCTGAGAATTTTTTCTCTTTGTTTCTGCAATTTTCAACACAGTTGCCAAGTTAAAGAAAAGAAGGAATAAAAGAAGAGATGAAGGAATAAAAGATTATTATCATCACCTCTGTCTCTCCGACTTCGAATTTTCCTTAAAATTAAGTAAATTCTTTTTTCAATAAACAGAGCATTTGTTAGTAAAAATATTTGAAAATTTGACCACATGTACATAGGTTAATTATTATTATTAATCATTAATTATCGTTTCAATTAGTGCGGAAATATTTTTCCAAAACTAATTTCAATCACTTATAAGGTATGGTTAAATAACGATGAAGAAATCATCCCTCTTCAACCTTCTACCATATAAATGATTATAACAACAACAATAATAATAATAATAAAATAATAATAATAAATAATAATAATAATATTGAATAAAAATTTCTTATTTATTTTTAAGAAATTTTCTAATTCAATCGACAATATTCATAAAAGGAATAATGCGAACGATTGCTAGCTAGTCAATCCTTCACGTTATACACAGATATGCAAATCATAGGCAAAATAATAATAATAATAATAATAAAATAATAATAATAATAAATTTTCGACAAAAATTTTATTGGATAAATTGGATGGTATATCCACCCTAATTATGTTTTTGTACTTTATTTTTTATAGAGAGCTCTCTTTGTGGGTTAAATATATATATATATATATATATATATATATATATATATATATAATAGATGGGATGAAAATTTGTTTTTATCTCATCTAAACCTTACTATTGCATCTTCTCTTGATGCTGCCATATAAGTAGAGGCGGCTGAGTCGTGGGGCCTCGGTCCGGGGTTCGGACCCTGGAAACGTCATCTGGCAATTTTTCATCTCAGAAGTAACGGCACGGAAATCCTTGGTTTGAGGTGGCCAGTATGGAATTTCTTCCCAATTCTTAATTAGACTCGGCTCACAGGGCAAAGAAATAAGTCTTCAACACAATGTTTATTTGCCACACAGGTGGTCTTCTATCCATAAATCAGACTCATATAAAAAACCGCCTAAAAAGTATTATATAAAAATTAGAAACATGTAATATAAATAATACAAAACTCATTAAACATACAATTAGTTAAATGCTTTTATAATGTTAACAATATTTCCTAATTAGCATGTCTGATGATGAGAGTACAATCGCTCTTTGATAA
>JABUQX010105707.1:0-7500 GCA_015478945.1 Trachelipus rathkii | reverse complement strand
AATGAATTAAATTAGGCTATGGATAAAAATAATATTATAATTATATAAAATATAAAATATATAATATATATTATATATATATATATATATATATATATATATATATATATATATATATATATATATATATATAAATATATATATATATATATATATATATATATATATATATATATAATATATATATATATATATATATATATTACAAAATTTAAAGAATTTAATTTTATAGACTAGTTAACTACTTTCAATTTTTTACATTCATTTAATTATATAGTATATTTTGTGTGTAAGGTGTTGGGGGGATATCTACTTTATATAGAACATAAGAAATAATGAGGCAGTAAGAAGCCACATGGGCCTATTGAGACTGTCCCAGTCAAAATAAATAAATATCAAACACATGCTCATGTGCAATCTTCATTACCATAAAACAAAATTGCAATTTACATATTGAATAACAACTAAATGTTAGATGGCAGACATCAACTACATAAATACCCATGTGAATAAGGAGGTTAGTAAAATAGGAAAAATAAATCGCATTTTTAAAAAAAATAAGTGCTGGAAGTTATAGATTCTATTTAACCTTAATTAAATTGCATGTTCAGAGAGAAGGAATAGACCTATATGTAGGCCTTTAACATAACAAAGTATAGACAGTAAGAAGCCACATGGGCATATCAAAACTTCCAGCCCACTAGTATAAAGAACCAATCACACAACATGCTCATGCAAAACCAACACAGCATCCTAGGGCCTGTCAATAATTTAAATAACTTTGATAGGCCTGTGTTCCTACTAATTTTTTTTCCTTCTAATTATGGAAATCCTATTATAATAATGTTTACAATTAAATACCCATAGTATGACCAAAGACTTAAAGAATTAACCCATCAATGTATTATATATAAAAAAAGTTTACCCTAGAGTAAATGTTGGTACAAGCAAAATGGAACGGGCCTAGAATGTGCTTCTAGTAGCCTATATACCGTAGATTTCCCCAACACTTTAAACACAAAATATACAAAACCAAGTTATTTTTTTTAAAGACATGCAAATTGGTGACCCTGGAGTGACTAATTTGAAGGGGTTAGGTTCTGTTCTTGAATAGCAACCTTCAATAATAGAAGATTATTAGATGTTGAAGAGAGTAAGCGTTGTCATGATAAAGTGGCGTTTCTTCCCGGAAGCTGCTTAGGATTCATCGGTTGTGCTAGCAGCTTCCTGCACCAGACGCTACAATATATACCCCAGTGACAATGCCGCGAGCACACTCCTATATATATATATATATATATATATAGTATATAATATATAATATATATGATATATATATATATATATATAGCAAAAATATATATATATATATATATATATATATATATATCGACAATTTGCTGAAAGAACTGCATAACTCAAAAATTCCTGTTTTCGGGAAAGGCATTTGAAGTGTAATTTCAAATTATAATGCAAAGTATTGGTAAAATTTATAAGGAAAAAAAAGCTCTTTCGTCAGGAGATTTGGGATGGATTAAGATCTTTAAATTTCAAAAACAATGACTATTAGTTTTGATGTAATAACTGAAGCATGAAAGGGGAGCGCATAAGAAACTGTGCTAATCATGAAAACCCACAGAAGCAACTACGTACGTACTTCTCTCCGATTTAGATGTCGGAGTAAACTGGAAGTGAGGTCGTGTGGGCTGTTAGCAGTAAACGTAAGGAATAAAATGCTGTCTTCAGGAAGGCCTAAAACTGCCACAGGACATCCATGTAACTATTTACATGGCTGACATTAAACATTTAAGAGTTTTTGCAACAGTAAACTTCATCTATCCGCAGTTTATTCATTTCCCCTCAGTAATGAACGCTCAATAAGTTTCAAAGGGAGGTATTTCAGTCTGTCTGACACAAACTGACTCTGTTCTTGATTTGTTTCACGCTTGAAAAAGAACATTCATTATTACAGTAGGAATGTTGTAAGAGTTGGCTAAATTTTAAACACAATCTCGTCGTAAGGAAAATAGGAGTCGAAATGATTATCAACTATAGGATGAGTCTATCTCCCTTCGCAAAGGATTTTGTCGACCAACAGATAAAATAGTTCAATTACCATTTACGGAGAATCAACAACCCCATATCATTTTCAGAGAAAGGAAGAACTCACTCTACTTAAAAATCTCAACTTCTACTTGACGAATACCTAATCAACACGAGTATCATACCATTTTTTTTGCGTAGAAAGTCATACTTAATGTCGAGTCAGTGAAATGTTCCAGTCGTCAAAATTTTCCTCGTCATACTTAGATGGAAATTAATGTTCAAAACCTCTTCTCGCTAAATTATTCGGCTATTTAAATTCAATAAAAGATCATAACTTCTCTTTCTCTTCTCTACAAAATTTCCATCAATATTTACTTTTTGATATTATGCATTCACGGATAAACTCCCACAATGCGATTTCACTCGATTGGCAACTTTTATGAATTTGAATATCAATTCTATCTACTACAATCGATCAAAAGTGAAGCGGTGGTTCAGTCTGGAGGTGTGCATTTTATTTCATTATGTACTACTATAACTTATAAAGCTTTGTTTAATACTTATATTTTTCACTTTCAACAATAAACTAAAAACCATATTACTCATATATATCCACCCTGTAATGATACTACTCGTAAATCTATTTACAAATTAAAATCTGTTCTTTTTTTTAAAAAATGTGGTAATCTTTCATGTTAATCTTCTTTATGTCCTTTCTGATGCATTCTCAAGATTGTCTTGCAATAAAATTCTTCAAATTTCCATTTATGTTTCTGATGGTATAGGTTACGTTTAACTCCTGGTTCATGATGGTTAATTTAAAATCTTTTGAAGATTCTCCAAGGTCGATGTGTAAAAAGCATAAATGGGGAAAGGGTCGTAATCAGTGCCTTGTGTTCATTTATAAAGAACATTGAGACGGTTTTATGAACCTTTACTTCACATTTGTGTTTAAATACGAGTTTACATCGAGCTTTTAACATTAGTCTCATTAAGACGTGAAAATCTTATCGATAACATTTTCCCAAACATAGTCTGGATTTTGTTACGTTCTAGCTATACAAAAGTATCATGAATAACAAATTAGTTTATTTGCAAGATACGAATCCAATTTCAACTTCTGAATATCATCGGATTCAATTATTTTCAGAATAAATTTTGATTTATAATCATTTTTTTTTTGTATTTTGACACTAGCAATTTTAAAAGTTATTTTGGAACATGTGTACTACAATTTTTCGGACTTTACATTATACTACTTAGAAAATTTTATGTTATTATATTATAATAAGTTTCGTTTTAAACTTTTGCTTTCAAGAATTTATTTCCGATAAGCTTTGAAGTCTCATTGCCTCATTCGATTTTACCTAAATTTAATAATTTGTAGCAGAATTTTCCTCAGAATTTATTACGATCAAATTTTAAGGTTTAATTAAGGTATCGAATTTAATAAAGAATTTCAAACTTTTCTTCAATTAAATATAATAAATTATTCATTCGTGACTTGTGTTAATTAATTAGACTTGTGACTTTTAGTATAAGCCCCAAAGGAAATATTCTTCTTTTAAACTTATAAATTATTTACTACTTCCTATGAAATATTAATAGATTTCCATTACAATTATTTAAATATTTTCGTTGATTTAAACTTACGAATTATTTAATGTTTCGTGAACGAAACTTTTCGATTGTGACTCGCAAATTCTTTGGTTTTTCGACAATATTTTTAATAAAATTTCAAAGTAAATTAATCCATTAGTAAAGAAATTAAAAATCTTGTACAAAAGAAAGATTTATTTATGAGAATTTATCGTCTAAGAAGGACTTGCAAATTGGAACATTTTGTTCCTAATAATAATAATTATTTTTTATTTCTCCCTTTTAAAGGGTTACTTACATACTTTCGTGCTTAAGCAAATGTTTTTTCAAATTACTTTTATAATTACTTTCATAGCTGCACTCAGAACATTTAAATAACTTTGTATCTCGATGCTTAAGCATGTGCTCTTTTAAGCTTTCTTTCCGATTACACTCATAGCTGCACTCAGCACATTTAAATAACTTTGTATCTCGATGCTTAAGCATGTGCCGTTTTAAGGTTTCCATTAATGCATTACCTCATAGCGCACTCAGGCACATTTAAATAATTTTATAGTTTTCGTGATTAAGCATGTGTACTCTCATGTCTCTCTCAAAATATTCGTAGCTGCACTCAAAACATTTAAATAACTTTGTATCTCGAGCTTAAGCATGTGCTTTTTTTAAGTCTCCTTTCCGCATATACACTCATGGCCGCACTCAGCAACATTTAAATAATTTTATATTTTCGTGATTAAGCATGTGTATCCTTAGGTATTTCTTCTGATTACATTCATAGCTGCACTCAGAACATTTAAATAACTTTGTATCTCGATGCTTAAGCATGTGCCGTTTTAACAGTTTACCTTTCTGATTAACACTCATAGTTTGCACTCAGAGCATTTTAAACAACTTTGATCTCGATGCTTAAGCATGGGCCGTTTTAAGGTTTCTTACGATTGCTTCATGGTTCACTCAGCACATTAAATAATTTTTATGATTTGTGGGTTCGTGATTAAGCATGTGATCTTTTAATGTTGATTTATAATTACATTCGTAGCTGCACTCAGAACATTTAAATAACTTTGTATCTCGATGCTTAAGCATGTGCCGTTTTAAAGTTCCTTTATCATTACCTTCATAGCTGCACTCAGCACATTTAAATAATTTTATATTTTCGTGATTAAGCATGTGTACTCTCATGCATTTCATCTGATTACATTCGTAGCTGCACTCAGAACATTTAAATAACTTTGTATCTCGATGCTTAAGCATGTGCTTTTTTAAGTCTCCTTTCCGATACACTCATAGCCGCACTCAGCACATTTAAAATATTTTATAATTTTCGTTGATTAAGCAAATTGTGATCTTTGAATTGTTGATTTATAATTACCATTCGTAGCTGCACTCAGCGAACATTAAAAGTTATCTCGATGCTTAAGCATGTGCCGTTTTAAGCTTGCTTTCTGATTACACTCATAGCTGCACTCAGAACATTTAAATAAGTTGCAGTGAATTAGCAGATGTGATTTTAAACTTGATTTCCGATTACATTCATAACTACATTGCTCACATTTAAACTTTCTTTTATGTATTTTTAAATGCCTTTTTAACTGATCTTTGTTTTTAAAACTTAAATTACAATATTTGCAACTGAGGTTTTCCCGATAATTCTTTTTCATGCTTTGATTCTGCGCTGCTGATGCTTGAGGTCTTCTTCTTAAAGAACTTTTCATTTCGGAATCCTTTCCTACTTCACCAACATCGATAGTGAGGATCTGTACAAAAAGAAAATTAATATGAATGGAGAAGAAAAAACAAATACTTCTGGAAAATATCTTAGTCATCAAATGACTTCCTTTTTAAATATCTCTTTGTTTTGGGCAAAACAAATTTCAACATTTAACCATCAAAGAAAATGTAGATTTGTGAATGTAAACAACCAAAGACAATAAGAAAATAATAATTTTTAAACTTAGATTCGTATTAAGACTAAAATTTAATGAACAATTCAAAGCAACTTTTTTAAAAGAGTCTTTTGCATGATTTTATAAATTAAGGGGAGACTTCATAACTAGACCCCCTACTTTTTGAAAGCAAAATCAAAATTTTCCCATTTTTTTTTTATTATCTAAATTAGTAGAAAAATTCCTCCTGAACATCATGGTGTAATTATTTTTTTTTAAAAATTCTAAATAGTTTTTTAGATACAGAAATTTATTTAGAGAGGTGTCGAACTAAAAAAATTTCAATTCGTCAAAATTGCAATTCCAGGTTTAGGATAAAAAAATGTTTTATTTATAATTATAGAAAATCTAATTTTTTTTCATATTCTCAACCTCTAGCTCATTCTTCGGATTTTACTCAGTCAAATAAATGGAGCCGGAGCCGGAGCCTGGGTATATTTTTTTTCATGAAATAATTTTTTTTAGATGAAAAATTTATTGGCAGAAGATGTGCTGAGCAATTTTCAAATAGTACAGAATCCTTAGTCGGATCCGGATCCGAAGTCAGAGTCAGAGCCGGAGTCGAAGTCGGAGCCGGAGTATGATTTTTTTTCGAAGAAATATTTTTTTAGAAGATCTGCTGAACAATTTTCAAATAGTGCAGAAACCTTATTCGGATCCGGAGCTGAAGCCGAAGTTGGATCCTGGGTATGATTTTTTTTCTAAAAATATATTTTTAGGTGAAAAATTTAATGCCAGAAGACGTACTGAACAATTTTCAAATAGTACAGAAACCTTAGTCAGATCCGGAGCCGAGAATGTGATAAGATACATTTCGGTAGAAAAGGAGAAGAGAAGAATAACTGTATGATTGCAGGGAAGTGAAAGTTCAAAATTTATCACAAGGCGAGCGGAACAGATACCTTCAAAAGAAAAAAAAAACTGAACAAACAAAAACATTTTATAAAAATAAAATTGACTTTCAGACCAAATCTAAAGGCAACTAAGTTGGGCAAAATACCTTTAATTCCTTGTCACTCAACTTGTTGATCCGCACCAACGGAAACTTTGACGTCAAAAGTTTGGCCAAAAATTCTTCTTCATCTGAATCGAAACGGATTTCTGAATCTTTTTCTTTTGTTTTCTTCAGCAATGAAGATATATTTTTCAATGTCATAAATTTCTACAAAAGAGATTTGCTTAGTAGTAGTAGTAGTAGTAGTAGTAGTAGTAGTAGTAGTAGTAGTAGTAATAATAATAATAATAATAATAATAATATTTTTTTTCTTTCTATATCCTCCCTTTACTTAACACTAGATGTGTGGTAGGGTGCATAACACGCATGAAAATAGAATAATTAAGTAGTAGAGCATGACGTAAATCAAAAGGAAAGTCACCCCCCTACCCTCCCCTCAATGCCTTCTAAGTAAGAGCTCGTCTTAGTTAAAGAATTCACCCTAGGGCTTCACAGGACCGCGACGGACCATCACTGTGGTATCTCGTCAATGTAGGGTTCATCCCTTGGGCCAGGCTCACAACCATATCCCCTCACAAAACCCCTCCATTCACTCCTATTATGCGACTTTCTTCTTGCCTCGGCCAAACTCACATTCCCTTCCTTCAAGACATTCGTTTACTGACTCAATCCACTTTCTCTTCAGTCTCACAGCTGGTCGATTCCCAACACACTTACCATTATACACCCACTTAACCAATTCATTAACTTAATCATTCATCCTTTCCTCATGACCAAACTATCTTAATACACTTTCGCTTATTCCCTCATTTACTCCCCTTCTTCACACCACACAACTCCCTAGCCCGTTCACTCCTCATTTTATCAATTCTTCTCACACCTAGCACAACCCTAAGATTATACATCTGAACACATTGTACCTTAGATCTATATTTCTTATTCCAAACCAAAGTT
>JABUQX010105706.1:0-15712 GCA_015478945.1 Trachelipus rathkii | reverse complement strand
AGCTTTGGAACTATCCATAGTGGAATTAGAGGGGAAAAGTATGAGCAACATAGCTTTCAGAAGTTAAAACAACACTATTACGGACAGAGATACAAGAGGAGGGAAAAAGGAAGAAGCAGAATTGGAGTAGACTTTTTAAAATTTCAAAATCTCAGAAAGAGTATTGTATTACAAAGAATAGTTTTTATGGTTTCCTGAAAAGCTGATGTTTAATAATAGCGGAATGAAATGTATAAAATCACGTGTTTCTGCAGAAGCTACGATAATTTCTTGATAAACCAAAATTTTTCTTTAGTTTTAGTTAGGTTATGACAAAGAATCTCTCTCTCTCTCTCTCTCTCTCTCTCTCTCTCTCTCTCTCTCTCTCTCTCTCTCTCTCTCTCTCTCTCTCTCTCTCCCTATATGCCGTTTTAGGGATATCTCGGCTCCTTACTGGTATCTGCCAGTAATCTTTGCTCAAATCGATTTTAGAGAAATATTTATCTTTGGCGAACTTGGTGAATATTTCTTCTGTCATAGCAATTGGTTCGGGTATCAAATACTGTTATTTGATTCAGCTTCCGATAATCGGCACACAGTCTTTTCGAACCATCTTTCTTTTTGATCATAACTATGGGTGACGCATAGGGTGAATCCGATTCTCTAATCACCTGCATTTTT
This sequence comes from Trachelipus rathkii, assembly GCA_015478945.1. Taxonomy (NCBI): domain Eukaryota; kingdom Metazoa; phylum Arthropoda; class Malacostraca; order Isopoda; family Trachelipodidae; genus Trachelipus; species Trachelipus rathkii. Next base: position 15,052 of record JABUQX010105706.1, on the reverse strand, counting down.
AACATGTCATCAATCTCCTTTTTCAACTCTTCCCTTAATGCGTACGGTACAGGATATGCTCTACTTTTTATGTGAGTTTCTGTCGTTAAGTTGTTTACGCTCCCCGGTAAATCTGTAAACACTTTCTCAAATTCTTTCAATATTTTCTTCACTTCCGTCCTCTTATCTTCTTCTATTTCTTTTCCTATGTTAATATCTTCAATGTTTTCTTTGGGTGTGCAGTTCCCCAGAACCACGGTTATGGTTGTGCAATAAAAACAATTTAGCAATTGCTTTGTTTACTACCACTACTGCTAATAATAATATTCATCACCATCATCATCATCAATATTTTTTCCAAATTTATCAATACCATTGCAAGTGAGAGATCAGAGAGACACCTCGGTGATGATACCAGACCAGGATATCGGTAAATGTTTATTTATTTCCTCTTTCCACTGGGCAACTGAACTTCTTTGTGAATCTTGTTATACGAGTATATACTATGTTCTCATAATAATGGCGCTGTTTAATTTTAAATCGTGGGTTTGCTAGAGTTACGAATCGAATAAAGCCAATGCCTTCAAGACAGCTAAAGGGAAGATCCTGCATAATAATCATCTCTGCTGATCAATAATCGAGTAACTTTTATCTTGAATTATCATTGTTCTAAGGCTTAATTTTTTGATAGCATTCCTCTAGAGTTTGAGATTTACGTTTTTCCAAAATTTTCATTTCATGCAGAGGTGTCTTTTCCTTCTTTTCCTCTTTCTTCTTTTCTAATAATAATACTTTTCATTTTCTAAAGTTCCTGCATATTCTTTCCATGCAACATCGTAGAGATTGGGTAAATTAGTGGTGTTTCTTCCTTTGAAATTTGCGAGAATAAGTTTTATTGCACACCTACTTAGCAAATTCATTTTTGTTCTTCAAGAAAACTCCCATCACACCCTCTCTTTTTACCTATCCGTAACACTCATCTTTTTTTCTCCCCAGTGCAAAGCTTTTCAAGGAATGAAGTTCTGATTTGATTTTAGATGAGAGTTTTCACCAAGAGTTTGTAATTTTCTGAAAACTGAATATTGTTACACTCTGCTACAAGGAATAAGAAAGTATTTTTAAAAAGATAACTTACTGACAACCGCAGTTGCGGTTGTGAAAACCAGTGACAACCGCGAGGTTGTGGTTGTGTAGACCAGTGACGACCGCGGCATGGTTGTCAAAATATGTGTGTGCGGTTGCGGTTATTATTCGATCCATATAGCAGGTATATATATATATATATATATATATATAGCATATATATATATATGGCGAGCATATATATATATATATATATATATATATATATATATATATATATATATATATATATATAATTGGTGTAATTGAAATACAAAGCTTACTTGAAAGGGTAATAAATGTTGGTGTCAGAATAATTTTGAGTGCCTAATTTCAATATTTTTTTTTCAAAACTTATAAAAATATTAATATAACATAATAAATAAAAAATATAAGATAATATTTTTTAAATATTTAATTTTAAAGTTTAAAACATTAAATTAGATATAGATTTTTTTAAATAGTTTTTTTTTTAAAAATAAAATATGTTTTTTTTGTTTCTGCTCATAAACTTTAGCAATAATATTAATAATAATAATAATAATAATAATAATAATAATAATATGAATAATAATAATAATAATAATAATAATAATAATAATAATAATAATAATAATAATAATAATAATAATAATATAATAATAATTATAATATTGGTAATATAATAAATAATAAATAATAAATAATAAATAATAAATAATAAATAATAAATAATAAATAATAAATAATAAATAAAATAATAATAAAAATAATAAGAATAAAGTATATTATAATTATAATGTGAATAATAATAATAATAATAATAATAATAATAATAATAATAATAATAATAATAATAATAATAATAATAATAATAATAATAATAATAATAATAATAATAATAATAATAATAAATAATAATAATAATAATAATAATAATAATAATAATAATAATAATAATAATAATAAATATAATAATAATACATAAAATAATTAATAAATTAGTTCTTTTTAAGCTTTCTAACAGTTATATAATTTTTCTGAGCTATATTCTTAGGCCTGAAGCCTTAATAATTTTAAAAGTACCAATCTAAAAATACTCCAAACCAGAGTTTGAACGTGGGTCGCTGGCAAGAGGAAATAGTCAATAAAGGGACGGAATATTTGAAAATTTTAGTAGAAATGATAGTTAATGAGCTATAATAATAATAATAATAATAATAATAATAATAATAATAATAATAATAATAAAATAATAATAATAAAATAATAATAAAATAATAATAATAATAAATAATAGTTTTTGTAAATATTGAGTAGACTAATAGCTTAACAGTATTTAATTTGTTTAAGAAAAGCAAGATATAACCATTATTATAAAAACAATTATTATTTTTTTGTTTTTTTTAAGGATTTTAATTTGATATATTTTTTATTTTTTTACTTTACTTTCATTTTTTTATTATTTTCTTTTATTTATTATTATATTATTTTTGCGTTTTTGTAAGCACAAAGGTTAGATATATTATGTCACTTATTTACAGGATTTGATAAATGGTGCGGCTTCTGCTTTCGTTCCAGAAAATTTAGCAACCCAATTTCCAACCATTAATATAACAGCTCTAGAAATGGATAAAAGTAATGATTTATATTATTTGTAAATATTCTATGATTAGTCTAACAGCTCATAGTCTTAGGTTTTTGCTAAAGAAATATAAAATATAATTGTTTGATTGCTTATATTATTATAAAATATAATTTCTTATTATAATTACATAAATTTCGATGAATAGATTTAAGTTTTAGTTATGGATATAGAGTTAGAAGTAAAATTTCACTTTTTTTAATTTTTTTTAGTTGACACCACCTCTCACGGGCAGACTCCTAATCAAAGATTGAAAAACATTCCGTACAATGAATGTCAAAATACTATGGTAAGAAGATATGAAGCAGACAAACTTTCATTCAGGAAAATTAAAAATATTCTTAAGTAACTAAACATTTTTTCCTTTTCACATACAAGAAACTAAATATTATATACTTATTTTGCATATTGCTTGCTTTTTGCTTTATCTCTCAGAAATAGACTACTTGTCTGTCAGGACAACTAGTATAAGGCTGTTGGTAGAGGTTCTCATACGAAAACTGTCTTATGCCACCAACTTGCTAGGCCTGTCACGGCATCCCTTCTTTCTCTTTACTTATTAAAATGACATCATAACTTTTTGCAGAGATGTAAGATTTGCTTAATGTTATTCGAATCTTCAATTGATCGTTTGGAAGTGTATCGAAATGTATGTAATATATGTGCAAGAACCAATTCAAAATATAAACTCCGCAAACTAAACTACAAATGGAATGGGATTTAATGGTAAATTTTTCATTTATTTAATTTTTAATTTATTATTTTAGTTTGGTTTTAGTTTAGCATTAGCTTATTATTATTTTTTTTTGTTTGCATGTTTTTCTTTTTTTCTTTTCTGTTTTTTGTTTGTCATTTTTATCTATTTTTTTCCGGTTTTCCTTTTCCTGTCTTTTTTCTTATTTTTCTTCATTATTTTTTATTATTATTCACCTATACAACTACTCAAAATTTATTATTTACAGATTTATTTTATAATTTATTTTCAGTTTCATTATTACTTATTTGAACGGTTTTGCATATAGTTATTATTTGATTTTCATTTTTCATTTATTTTTTTTTTATCTTCGCATGGTGTTGAAACAATTGAAATAGAATTTATTCAGTCATTAATTTGTTTTTAATCAGTTAATTAATTAATATTTGATGTATTTGATTTTTGACCAAAAATATTTTTTTTTTATTTAAAATATTTGGGGCAGTAATTGTTTATTAATTTCCTCAGCATATTTAGATTTTTAAAAATTATTAACATCTATACACACACACACACACACACACACACACACACACACACACACACACATTCCACAAGCACACTTTTCACATACACACACAACATAGTACACAGAGACGGACACAGACACAGACACACACAGACACAGAAACACACATACAAATACACAGAGACACACACACACACACACACACACACACAACATTACACACACACACACACACACACACACACACACACACACACACACACACACACACACACACACACACACATTATATACATAAAATAATAATACACATTATTATTATGAAGACATTATTATTATTATTATTATTAATAATATATATTATTATTACATACACACACACATACATACAATATTATTATTATTACACATATTATTATTATATTAATATTATTATTAATATTATTATTATTAATATTATTACACATATTATTATTAATATATATATACATTATTATTATATTATTATTAATATTATTATTACATACATATTACACACATACATAATATTACACACACACATTATTATTATTATTATTAATAAAAAACACCATGATATACGTTCACAAATTAATAATTAGAATAGTTATGCACACATACATAACATTACACACACACACACACACACACACACAACCTACACATATCACTGACACACACACACACACACACACACACACACACACACACACACACACACACACACACCCACACACACACACACACACACACACACACACACACACACACACACACACACACACACACACACACACACACACACACACACACACACACACACACACACACACACACACACACACATTTTTATTTTATTTAATTTTTTTATTTTTTATTTATTTTATTTTCTATTTTTTTTTTTTTTTATTTTATTTTTTATTTATTTTTATTTTATTTCAGATTATTTAAAAAGCTGAAAATTAAAATTTTAGTGATATTGAATTTTTATCGGAATAATTTTATTTTAACCAATTTTTATTCCTAATAAATAATTTTATTGCCATTTTAATATGAAAATTATTTTAGAAATTTTAATACGGTTTTATTTTCAAATTTAAAAAGTTCTTGGTGAGGAAGGCCATACAGAATCAGTAGAATATACTCTATTATATAATAATTGTAATAAATGTTGTCCTGCAAAAAGGAAGTTATATTTTTACCACTGTCTGTTTTTTGTTTATTTCCTTCTGCATTATTTGGAATTTTTAATATGATAAAAAAAGAACTGAAAATATATATAAAAACAAAATTTTAGATTCGTTTCCTAAATCTCAACTAATAATTGGGTTTGGAAAAATTCAAATGACAAAGTGAAACCCCTCCAATGTTGGGGAAATCCAGTTCACTTGCAATCCAAGGACGATAAAATCTGACATTTGACGTCTTTATAATGCAAAATTTGAAGGGAGTGAGAAAAATTGAGAGCAAAAATAGGAAGAATGGTCTTCTAGGCTTTAACAGTAGCTACATGAAAGCACGATCATAGGCTATGGTTGAGTTACTATACATTTAAGAATGAAAATGCTTAGAAAACGGTGTGAACCAGTCCTCCTCGAATGGCTTTATATCTGTGGTAATAGAGATGAGGTATCTGTGGTAATAGTGATGGAGATAGTGTAAGCTGAGAAAGTTGGAAACAAGCCCTTGGTTATCAATTTCACAAGCTTCTCTCACAGGCATTTAACCCAATGTGCTACTGAGGGCGTCACAGATAATACGGGAGTGGTCCACACCCTCGAGAACCTTCCCCTGTAGAATCGATAGAAAAAAATTTATCAGTTATTTAGCCATCGACTAGACCATCTGCAAATGGTGGATGGAACTGGAGCCCCCATAAAATATGAAGGGGAGGGGTCTTAACTTTGCATAGATATTTCATGGAAATCTTTTTTATAAAGAACCGATCATTAACTTGAAGAGAAGTTTACAACTTTTTTTTAGAATGCTACATTCAACTAAAAGTATTTCCTGGCTCTTTTCAATAAAAATCGGTATCTTTATTTATTTTAAATACTTGCTTAGAAGCTAGAGAAGTTTTGGTTTCGTCAGTTCTTGCAATCGCTAGACCACAAAACTCTTTAATCGAGTGATGTGCACATTTAACCAAACTGTTAACTTTTGTTACTATTATCCGTTAACCCCAACTTTTTATCATAGCCAAAAACCTACATTTTTAGCAGCAAAATTTTATGCAAGTGAATGTTAATGTTTTAGTTGTAAAATATTTTACTACCATTTTAAAATGTTTATTTTTGCAAAATTCAATATATAAGTTTATCCAATTTAATCCAGTTTTGCAACTTTTTGATAAACTTTTTTTTATAAAATACAAAATGTACCACTAACCATTAACTTCTAATTTTTCAGTAAATTATTATTGTGGAAGTTAAAAAATAAATTTAAATTAAAGGTTAGGTATAGTTGGCGTCACTGCCGCTTCATAGGTGTGCTTTTGATACATATTTTACATCGATTGGTTAATTAAAGCTCTTAATAACCAATCAATTGTTAATAATAACAAGCTACAATACAACTTACATCTTGTAGTATAATATACCCATTAGCAACTGACCAGTGAATTGGCAACAACTCCAAATGTACAATCATTAAAATAAACCATGATACTGCTAGTTTCCCTTCAGATAGACAAACTTCACAAAACTAGACCAAGCTGCCAGTTTTCACCTAAACCTCTGGATGTACTTTCCGAGAGAGAGAGAGAGAGAGAACGTAATTGACGTAATTTTTACACCAGGAAGAGGTTGAAGATGATCTGCTCCTCCATGAAGTTGGTCAGAGTTGCTGTGCCTTCCTTCTCCATAAGTGTCCAGCCAAATGTCGACAAGTGTCTCGACCTTTTTTATGTTTGACACTTGTCACCGATCTTTCACCCAGCCAAAGAGGTCGTCAGATGTTGCAGTCAAGGTTTCGGCCTTTTAATTTCCACTCAATGTCATTCTCGACAGCAACTCTACAATCATCTTGGTCGCGATTTAACCAACGCTTCAGACCAAACACTTGTCAGTGATTTTTCATAACTTCTGGAAAGTAATCCATCGAAAAAAAAATAATACTGTTGCTCGAAGTGGCTAAATTTTCAAAAAAATAAAGTATGTTTCGCTTTCGAATATATTTTAAGGGTTTATTAGAGAGAATTCCTCGCCTGTACAATTTTATCTTGAAAAACTTTTCTTTTATCAGTCATACGGTAAAAACCCACACGGTTCAAAAGATGAATTTATGAACCTCTAGGTATAGTTATTGTAATGCTATGGAACTATATATTAAGTTTATCTATATAAAGTTAGATAATGTAAATTGCAAATTTCTGATTAATTGGCCTATGATGATTTTGTTTATAGATTAATTGTGATATTTGATTAGACTTGGTGCTATGAATGAAAACAGACTTTTGCTTATTCCTAAAATTGCCCAATTTAAATTTGTAATTGTAATTTAACCAACATAAAGATCATAAAATAGAAATATGTTTCTGAAGCCATTCATATTGAGAAATATTTTTTTTGAAATTGTTATTGGGCAGAATGCCTGATCAATAAAGGTTTACTACCATATGATCAATGTAGTAAAATCCATATTCGACACAGATGATACATGTCTTCTATTGAGGTTCATGTTTGAGGGCCTGGTTCTCTCCTAAGGTGCCCGAGCCTGCAAGCGATATGTATTAACCATGTAGCATTGATACGGAAGCGACGTGCACTTGTTCATATATTAACTTCTACGAGGTTTCGACAACAATCAATGCACACAAAAAAATCAAAGAAAATTGCTTTCACAGTCAAAATTGATTCCAATATTATCTAATCACTAAATAGCACCGGCACACAACACTGTAATTTTTTATTTATAGCAACAAAAAAAATTTATGGAAAATTAATATTATTTTTTTCACTTTACATTCATTTCTTCCGCACCCACAATTTTACTGCAATTTCCACTCAATAATTCCATGCACTGAAATTCCAAACCACCCTTCTCTACAGATCACTTCCTAGAAACACGACTTGGCTGTGCGGGCTGATCGGGACTGATTTTGTCTGTATTGTAATTTAGATAAGAACTTTGCGTAAACATCTTATATTGAAATTGACTCGATTTAAACTTCTTTTAAACTTCGTAAATCAGAAATGGAGTTTATCGTCTCTCACTGGCAACTAGCCTAACTACTCCGTGAACTTTAACAGATAACTGGTATCTTGTCTATTGGGTAGTGAATATTGCTCACATATTTTAATTGGTTTGCCTGCTTTTCTGAGCTTAGTCTTTAGTGGGTTCTTGAACCTGTACCCCTTTAAGACAGTGGGTAATATTCACGACTGAGGAATGTTTTCAACTTCATCCACATTTTGATCATCGTGCGGCAGGTTCAGAAGAAATACGACTGCTGGGAAATGCACCTGTCTCTCGGAGTTTGTTGTAAACACCGGTAAACACCTTGATTCTGGCACTTTTCGGAACCGTCTACGGTACTCTTTATAAGCAGCAAGGGCATTTCCATTACTAAAGCTGAAAATAAATACAATATCGGCATATTCAGCGTGTGAAAATAAATGCGGCATTGTTATAAACACGTGTAATCACAACCACAGTTAGGTTACAACAAGGTAAACTATGGTTACAACTACTGCAGTTATATGCCAATTTCAATTAAATTTACATCTTACAATAAAATTGAAAACTCAAGTAAATTGTGAAGTTTAGAAAGTACAACGTAATATGTATTTTTATGAATACACCGGAAATAATTGATGAGTATTCAAATCTGTTTAAACATATCCAAATCTGAAGAGGGAGTAGGTGCTGCAGCAGTTTTCTCTCAGATACTTTGAATCAACAGTCGGCTCCAGTATTTACTGCGAAGCTGGCGAGCAGATTAATGATCATATTTAGAATCTTGTTTTTTGTAGGTGTCAATCCTAAATCGTATATTTAGACTCAGTCAGGCTCTTCAAGTCTTACAGGTTCTTTACCAAAGAAATAGAATGATTTTTACTGTGCAAAGGTTTTTAAGAAAGCTTCACGACAGTAGAAAACTATTGCTCACGGAGCTATAACAACTACGTGTAAATGTATGACAAGTTGGGTTAGATATATATTAATTAATAACATATAGAGATACTCATCTACTCTACTTGAAACTATTGAATTAACACTCTCACAAAAAATATGTATTATTGTCGTTATACTAGTCGGCGTGTCTTTATTTATCTAGCCTAAAAAATCGAGAGCAACGATGGCGTCTCTTGAGAGAATATATATTCCCTTATACATTGAGTTGCCAGCCTGCAGTCAAACGATTGAGCAGATCGCAGCAAAGGTGATTGAACACAATATTCGTAATCTATGCACTCCTATCATCATTAATCTATACGACGAACACACAAAAGGATTTGTATCTCTTCAATTTGAACTGATTCACTTTCTGTATAGCTTGCAAAACATATATATAATATATATATTATATAATATATATAACTATATATATATATCAATATATATATATATTACATATATATATAATGTGTCATATTTAACACACTCAAGAAGAGAAATATAACAATATACTAATGCTGTAGTTTAGGCTGTAATAGTTAGTTAATGAGGTGACCACTTATGTATATATATAATATATATTAATATATATATAAATATATAATTTATATATAATATAATAATACTATAATATTATATATTATAATATATATATATATATATATATATATATAGATATATATGTATATTAATAGATAACTTATATCATATAAATAAATTATATATAATTATAAAATTAATATATATAATATTTATTATAATATAATAATATATATATGATATCTCTAGGTATATAATTAGTAAGGTTAATATATACTCACGTATCTCGGTATATATATACAGCTATGTGAGTTATGAGAATATAACATATATATAGTAATTTAGTTATATAATACTATATAATATAATAATATATAATATAATTATATTATATATTATATATATATATATAATATATATATATAATTAATATATATTATATTAATATTATATATAATAATATTATATAGATATAATTATTAATATAATATAATATATTAATAATATATATATATTAATATATTATATTAATATATATTAATATATAATATATATTATATATATTATATTAAGCTATAATATATATATATACCCTACGTCTGAAAAAAAGTGATGTTACATACAAAGACATGATATCGAAAAATACGCAAAACCTTTTACTCGGATCCGTGCAGCTGCACCGTGTTAAGCTAAAAACTCCAATTTAAAATTGTCGATAGTAAAAAAGAAGCTCATTAGATTTCTTAAATTGCTTAATTTTTGCTTAATTTTATTTTTTGATTTATTTATTTATAGAGGGTCGAGGCCATGGTCGGACAGAGGGGACAGAATTCGCTCCGTCGCGTATCGTGTGCTTCTCGCTAGCTGTGCATGCCGTGTGTCGAACTGTATCAGGAAACCCTTGTATCTCTTTCCATCATTGGCGATTTATATGAGAAGTCCTATGACGGAATGTTCCCATTGGTATTACGTTTATAAAAAGAAAAAAAAAACTGTTTTTCGTCATATAACTCCATATGCTGTATATAAAAAATTCACAAACATTTTCAATGCTAAATTTCCTCTGAATAAGAACTTCGAGAGATATCAAAAAAAACATTCTGGATCTGTTTGTAGTCAATCATCTTTCTTAGCTTTTTCTAAGTACGGACTCTTATTCCGTCATGGATATACATCTGCCATTTATATATACATATCTATTTATATAATTGATACCAAATTAAATTTATAAAAAAACCAAAACACTACATTATTGAAATAACGAGCACTTTTCTATTTTTATTAGTTTAGTGTAAATTGCAATATAACAATAGATATATCTATAATATATATACATATATACTATTAATATATATATATGATGATATATATACTATAGAAAAATGACTGATAAAGGTCTTAGCCTTATATGGAAGAGGAAAGTATGGCTCCCTAATACGTATTACCCCTCCACACTCATACACAATAGATAGTTGATAAGCCTATTGTTTCCATCTAATATAATATTCCATCATGCCCAGCCCTGTAATAAACTGAGTAAGTTATTTAATAATATTATATAGTATTATTAACCCTTGGTTTTATGTAAGTAATAATTAAGAAATTCTTTTTGAAAAGTAATATGACAAAAGGATAGAACGTTATCACAATGACCTTATTAACTTTTTTATATTCTAACTTATGAAATTACATAATATTTTCCGTATCAAATTAACTATTCAACACGAGTAATAATTACCTTTATGATATATATAGCCATTTCTACTATACTAAGTTCATCGGGTAGTGATTCAATATAGCAAACCATAGAGGTAAATTGTTATTCTCCCTCGTAATATCTGTACCGAAAATAATACGGAGACTCTTCGGGAATAAAAATATTAAGCTAGTCAGTATTTTAAAATAATTTTAGAGTAATATAGCATGTGATTTATCAGTATCCATTTATATATATATAATTAAATAATATACCTTAGAATTATATCTACATTTATAATCGTAAATAAATTTTATTATGAATAAATAAGTAGAATACCGGCAGAATAAATATAAAATAATTCAAAGTATAAATATATAAAAATCCAACTATAGCATAAGGCATTATTCCACATACACAAAAAATCACCACATTTTCGCGTTACTAAAGATTAAATTCATCATAAAATATACATTTACAGGAATATACTCTTATAGAGCAAATAAACACAAGTAGAATATATATCTTGTAAAAAGAAAAAAGTATTTAATGTAATTAATTGAAATCACAAAATTGATATTAAGTCTTCAAGAATTTTGCAAAGAGAGAGTGCAGGTCACAGAATGACATTTATATTCTTTATCTATAAAGGACCCAAAAAAAAAAATAATGCTCTCTCGCACACTATTTTATTGTGCTAATTTTCTTATATGATGTGAGCAGATACATACTGATATAATAATGTATTTATATAGTTGACATGTTTGTAGGATTATTATTTTTACGTGTTTCATTTCGACAACCGTTTACAGCATAATTTTTGTCCAATTAATAACCCTCTCTGCTTGACCCAACAAATTTAATAAATTTTCATGAGTTCCACAATATATGCCATGTAATTTTGGTCTCAAGAATAGTAATCACGCAACTTAATAGTAGAGATTGGACTTTGGGGAAAATGCTTTATATATCTATATATATATTAGATGAATACATATTATCATATATATATATATTAATATACTATATATAGTAATATATACAATATATATATATTATAATACTTATAATAATATATAATATATATATATTAACATATATATATATATATATCATATATATATATATAATAATATATATATATATATTATATATATAATATATAACTATAATATATTATATATATATAATGCGGTATTGAGTACTATCACGCGCATCATGTATAACCTCACCTAATACTATATAAATTGTTATATTTGAGGTATAAATACGAATAGGTAGTATTATAAGTATAATATATATATACATATATATAATGTATATATATAGATAAAGATAAAGTGAAAAATAAATAGTAATAACTAATATAATATGAATATATATATATATATTATATATATATATATATATTATTATAATATATATATATAGTATAGTATATAGTATGAACTATATTCTTTATAAAGTTAAGATGTTAACCTAGATATCTATTTGAACCCAAAGAATATAATCAGTTTTTTTCGCATTAATTTCAAGGAAATAGAGCATTCAGAGAGATGCAATAAGAATAAACAGTATCCTTTTACTAACTATGGACATAATACCAAGATGATAAATCGCCAAGAGTGAGAGAAAAGAGATCAGGGTCTTACTCGGCCTCTAGGCGGACGACGGGGGGAACTTTAGATGCAAAGTCCCACGCACGACTTAGTCACCCACCATCGGCGCTTCAGAAGCCCTTAAAAATCAAAATAAAAAAAACAATTAATTACAAATAATTAAGATATGCATAAAAAAAGAAACTTTTAAGCAAACTCTTGATCGCTCTTTTTGTTGCGCTGATAATATACTAACGATATACAGTTATTACGCCCCATAAACACTATGACTCGCCACGTTGCTAAAGAGATCCAACGGAGATCCCCGTTTTTCGATTCTTTATTCAGGGAAATATGCTATCATGCCTTTGCTATGGTGGATTGAAGTACCATACATTCATTGTTTAAAAGGGCCAGCTCAAGTGCATATATAATATAGTATATTATATATAATATATATATAATATATATATATATACTATACTATATAGCACATATATATATATATATATATATATATAAATATATATATATAGTATATGTTATTCTCACCACATGAGCCTTTAATCCCGAGATCGCAAACTAAACCTCAATCCCGAGTATTCATATATATAATATATATATAATACTATATATATATATATTATTAATATACTACCGTCACAAGTATATATTAATAATATATATATATATACAAGTATAGCTATAGTATCCGTATATATATATATACGTATATATAATGTAGTGTTTAACAATCAACAAGCCGTACAATCTTAGTACTAAAAGAAGGAACGCCTTATGAAAATAGTTACCTATGATAGAATAATATCATACCCACCAAACAGTGTAAAACCACAACGGCGCTCTCCTAATCCACATCCGGACTATTAGTATATGGTATCATACCATATATATAAGCACCATCACACTAAGAACACTATATATGTATAACTTATTAACCGGGGGACGATGATTTAAAGTATTGATTGAAAGTATAAAAAGATAAAGACTGCTCATCGCTAATCTACACCTCCACCGCCACAGTAGTGATTATCATATTGAAAAAAGAACCCCTTTAAGTAATTTCACTCTGCCGAGGGGGAGTACTATAATTTGAATCCTAGGGTCCAAAGCGAGATGGTGTCAGGCACTTACAGCTTAAAGGAAGAGTTTTCCAAAGGAAGCGTTCCCAACTTATTTCAGGTGAAACGAATGTCTCTCGATTATGTTCAAACCACTATCTACGCCACGTATTACTGAAACAGGAAGAACGCGAGTAAAAAATTACCCTTACTGAATATAGTCACGCGCATTCAAACACAGGAACCACAAACAACGTTTTTGCCTCTGCAAAAGTCCAGAGAAAGAATGACTCAAGGGGTAAAAATACTGCTGAAGTGTAAAATCGAGTAAGACACACGCACAAAGTGAAGCCCAAGATATTAACGCAGGAAATATATGTGTACTTGCATAAGATAACTCCTCAACCTTCTTAGCACACCATCTCTTCACCCGCCGAGATGTATATAATTTGGTAATTCTGATAAAAAAACCCCAATAAATTTCATACACTGTCTTAAAAAGGATTGAATACCTGTGTGTGTTGATATACTTCACTACAGGTATCATCCTCGCGTTTCTTCTGTATTAGTCCATCGTGGGCTAAGTTACGATTGTTCCCTCAAAACGACTTACGCGGTTTCATCGGCCATCGCTACGGCCCAGGTTTCAAATCCCAGCGCAGAAAGAGTTGATGAATTACTTTTAGGAAATAGCGAAATAAAAAGTCGTGCATTAAGGAAGACCTGTTTTCTATTTTTTATCCAATACCGCTACACACACTCGCTTTTTAACTGTTTGTGGTTGATTGAAGGAAGCAAATTGTGTGTGTGAAGTGGAGGTAAAAATGAGCAATTATTGTGCTTGTGTAGTGTAGAGCTGAATATACAATATATCCTGTGTGTGTGTGTGTTTGCCGTGTGGTTAAAATGTTGATTTCTGAGCTCTTTGTTCTGTTCGGCTCTGTTTGGACCCCTAACGCTGTGCCGGGTTGGTGACGGGAACAAATTGTGTGATGTGAGTGTGGGGAGGCTTGTAGGTGTGTGAGAGAGAATGAGAGGAAAGTGAGTGGGGT
>JABUQX010105705.1:0-52426 GCA_015478945.1 Trachelipus rathkii | reverse complement strand
CATGAGCATACTCCTAAAGAGAATTCGTCAGCAATCAAACCACCATCCTCAACCAGCATCCAACCCTCCTTCTGACTATCTGTGATCTATTGATCTATTGACATATTATATTTTGAGTATCATTTTTGAATAAATATAACATAAAATCTTTATACATGCATCAGCCAATATATGCTGACAACAAAAGCTACATTAATAAAGCTTACTTAGCATCATCGAAACTATGAATATAACCCACAACGAGAAATTCTAGCCCATCTTAAACAAGAATAAATGGTTAACATTAATAAAGCGAATGGCCATCGCTAATTCTTAAAGCAACCAACATGCTAACATCCAAACGTAACTATTCACACATCTTTATCAAGCATAGTTTTAGCAATATGAACAATAGCATTTTACATTAATATGAATATGTAACAAAATTTACCATAACTGCGTAATTATCATACAGACCATTGAGTATATACTCTAACGTAACAAAGTTTTCGTATTAATAAAGTCAACATAATATTATCAGAACTAAGAATATAATGTACAAAGCAAAACTAGGCCCATCTTAAGCAGGAATAAAACCTGTTAATATTAACAAAGATCTGCTATACAACCTACAGCACTAATCCACTTAATGCATATCTCTGTAGAGAAACTTAAAGTCCATTTGAAGAAGTTTTCTAACAATAACCCTACTCTGCAAGGTGTCATTACTTAAAAACTTTTCCGCAAAACCAAAGAGATCTGAAAGATTTGAATGAAATGGTTGCCAACCAGTCGTTGATGTTACACTAACCCTCACGAACTTACCATAGTCTAAGTCTTGTAATAGACTATGATAGGATACGTATGAGGGTTAACCACTTCACTTACGATGATCAGTCACCCGAGCGGGAAAATAATATAAAGGTCCTCGCAAAAGAGGACATTCGTAGGAGCAGAATGAGGTCATCATACCAACACAACGAAAATGTCCACTGACGAAATTTGACAAGTAAACAGCTCTAAAGGTAACGAGACTTTCTTCAACCAATCAGAAAAATAAGAATGAATGCATTTATAAATCAATGACAGTTCAAAGGTATATATTCTCAGACAACAATAACAAGAACAAATGTAAATGTTAAATGAATAAATAATAAAGAAATAATAATAATAACAAAAAATAAGTTCTTTTATATACCAACCAACGAATATATGCTAATTTACATTGTTTTCATATCAATAAAGCTAATATAGCATCATATGGACTAAGAAAATAATGTATAACGACGAATCTATCACAACTTAAGAATCGTTATCAAAGTTCCACACATAACAGCAGTAAAGTACACTAACACAGCGCACAAATCGTAATCCCATCTACATTTTCAAGTATATCTCTAACATATTAACGTTAATTTTACATTGACATAGTATTTAACAAGGATTTATCACAATCTTGTCCAATTATCACAGACCAACGAATAATTGTAAATATAATAAAGTTTTATCCAAATATAACACAAAATAAGTTCTTTATATACTAATCATTGAATATATGCTTAACCAACAAAGTTTAGCATCAATACAGCAAACAGACAACTTAAGCGCAAATCAAGAATATAAGGCACAAAGGCAAACTTAATATACAGCGTAGTGGACACCAGTTAACATCCTGAAAATCTCTACCATCATGGTAAAGAAAGAAATAGGTTAAGGAGCAATACTGATATAACCTACTTTTCTCGGTACATCAAAGCAAAATAGGTAAAACCGCATCATCTAACAAAATCCTCAACAGTAACGAACGAGCCAAAGATACCAACATCTGGAACTATGAATTAACATCATCTTCATCAAAGTGTCACTTCGTTTTGAGGCAGTATCACTGAACATGAATACACAGACACATTACAAAATTCTAGGGCAAATCCTAACATTACCCAACAAAACTTAATCTTAGGCTCATGTTTCTAACACATCATCACCAGCCAACACAGTAATATCTTACAAAAACTCATCATTTGTCTAACAAGTTTTTTTCATTATCATAGTAATATTTAACATAAATGTATCATAACCATGAATAAACAGTTTTCATTAATCGAGTATCTAAAGCAGCACATAACCTTCCAGAGAAAACCCAGATGCCTCTTGTAACACCTCTTAAATGCTGAGGTTATGAAGCACGGTCTCAATTTCATATTTTAGACCCCGCACCCCTTTCTCTGCAGCAAATATCATTCTCAAAACTGTGTTAGATTGGGAAGAACAGCAGCATCACATAGAGGCGATTTGATACACCAGGCACTAAGCAACTACCTGAGATCACCCCAGAGATGCACGAAGACCATCTCAAGTACCCTGAAGAGGTGAGCAGGTACAGCCTTTAGCTTGAGCCTTAATAGAAGAAGATGGTGGGCTATCTAACAAAATCCCTGACAAAGTGATCAACGATCAAAGATACCAGCATCCCCTGACCTAAGAATTAACACCACATCTCACTTCAAAGTGTCACCTGCCTTGAGTATAACATCATTTGAACCATGAATAAACGTGGATATTAGCAAATTTAGCAACCTAACATTACCCAACAAACTTAATCTAGGCTCACGTCTCTAACACATCAATGTCAATTGAACACACAGTATATTTACAAAAACTCACTATTTCAATAAATCTAGTGGTGTTATTTTCTGATACTTGTCATAGCATATGCAACATAACGTACCTGAATCTCTGATGAATAAATAGTTTTCATTAATCAAGAGTATCTAAAGCAACACATAGCCTTCCGAGAGAAAACCCAGGGGATAAAGCTCTTGTGACATCAACGCTTCATGAGGTAACATGAAATATTTTTTATCCTTACCCTATTTACTCAGCCCTTTCAGAAAATATCATTTCAAAACTGTTAGATTGCCAAACAGCAAAAACACATTGAGAGGCATTTGATAGCACTAAGCACCAGCTGTCAGGCACTACTTTGAGATCACCCCCCGAGAGATGCACGAAGACCCATCCTCAGGGTACCCTGAAGAGGCACACCCTCCGAAGGAGGGCGCCCTGCCTTTTGGCTGGAGGCCTAGAGCCCGCTTGCACTCTCTGGGTGATCCTCCTCTCAAGATTCACACCCTTCAGGGGGCATCCCTCCAGGTTTTTCTCGGGAGGTGATGTGTTGTTTTAGATACTCTTGGTTAATGAAACCCGTTTATTCGTAAGTTAGGTATGTTATTAACATTTGGAACTATGAATAAGAAATTAACACCGATTTGGCAGAAATGATGAGTTGTAAGATAATAACAAAAGTTAATGATTATGATGTTAGAAACGAGTTTATTAAGTTTTGCTACAGTAACGTCAGGTTTGCCTGAGAATTTTGGGTTGTCTACGTTTATTCATGATGTTCCAAAGACGTTACATTTAGAGACGTGTGACACTTTACTTGAATATAAATGAATTCATAGGTCGAGATGCTGTATCTTTGATAGATTGGTCACTTAAGTTAAGGGATTTTGTTAGATAATGATGTCTTCTTACTTAAAGAGATATGTCGAAAACAAAGGGCTGTGCCCCCTACCAGCCACACCCTTTCTCTCAGGGCACCGAGGATAATTTTCAGCATCTCCTCGGTGATCTCAGCAGTGCTTTAGGAAATACAGTGCTTACAGTGCTATAAAATCGCCTCTGTATGATGCATGCATGGTAATTTAGAAATCCATTTTTGAAATGATATTTTCTGAAAGGGGGCGGAGCTGTAATAGAAAGGATTAAAAATATTCTATAAGCTACCTGGCGAAAGCGTTAGGTGCTGAGCGAAGCACATCCCCCGGGCTTTCCGGAAGGCCATGTGCTGCTTAGATACTCTTTGACACGCAAACTGTTTATTCGTAAGTTAGGTAATGTTATGTTAAATATTACTACAAGACAATGTGAAAATAACACTGACTTGTTAGAGAAATGATGAGTTTTTGTAAAGATCATCAAAAGTTAATTCGACGATGATAAAAATGGGAGACGTGAGCCCAGATCAAGCTCTTGTTGGGTAACGTTAGGTTTGGTTCTAGAATTTGGTTAATACCTATGCCTATCCATAGCGTCCAATGATATACCCAAACGAGTGGACAATTTCTTTGATGAAGATGGTGCTAATCCAGGTCGAGATGCCGGCATCTCTGGAGACGATCACTCTGTTGCTGATCTTGCCAGATAACACGTCTCTTTACCTGTTACATGCTGGTTCAGCCCAGCGGGCTGTGCTACCCTTTACCGCCATTATTCCTTTCAGGGTAAATTTTAGGCTCAGCATCTCTCTGGGGCATCTAGAAGAAGAAAGCATAGTGCTATCAAATCGTTTGTATGATGCGCTGTTGCTTGAACAACAGTTTTGAAAATGATATTGAAAGGGGTGGGGTCTAAAAATAAAGATAAAAATACTAAGGGTTACTCATGCAGTTAGCAACATGTATGGCACATCTCTGGGTTTTCTCAGCCGTTAGTGCTTTAGATACTCTTTTTGATTAATGAAACTGTTTATTCGCAAGTTAGTACGTTACAAGCTAAAATACAGACAATGTGTGGAAAATAACACTAGATCATATAAATGATGAGTTTTTGTAAAGATAATTACTGTGTTAACTGCCGATGATGTGTTAGAACGTGAGCCCAGATTAAGTTTTTGTTGGTAATGTTAGGTTTGGTTCTAGAATTTTGCTAATGTCTATGCTTATTCATAGTTCAATTGATGTTATACTCAAAACGAGTGATACTTTGATGAAGATAGTTGACTGTGTTGACCCGCAGTTCCAGATGTTGGTATCTTCGATAGATTGGTCACTTTGTTATTTTGTTAGATAATAAGGTTTTACCTGTTGCTGATATGCGAGAAAAGTAGGGACATATCGAGTATTTACAACCTATTAGCCACTTTACCTGATGAGTAGGGAATTTTCAGGATGTTGGCTGATTATTCATACGCGAGGTATGTTAAGTTTACCTTTGTACATTATATTCTTAGTTGCGGTTAAGATATGTTATTATTATGTTGCGTTGTTGTTGCCATACATTCAATGGTTAGTATATGTTACTTTTTGAAGAGAAGGTTTGAGAAAAACTCTTGTTATGTTTGCTAAATTATTCGTTGTCCGTATGATAACGGATAAGATATGATAATCCATGTTAAATATTACTGTGTCAACGTAAAATTAACGTTAATATGTTAGAGATATGCTTGAAAACAATGCAACAGGTTACGTTTTGGTACGCTGTGTTAGGTACTCTTACTGCTAAGTTAAGTATGGAACTTTAGCACGTTAGTTGCCGGTCTGCCGTTCAGTTAGTGATGATTTCAGTCCGATGCCATGTTAGTCTTAGTTAATGTGGAAAACAACGTCATGTTAAAGCAGAGGCCTGTTGGTTGGTATATATAAACAAACCTAACTTGACCGTTGGCCATTGCTGTTGCTGCTGCTGCTGCTGCTGCTGTTGCCGTTGCTGTTGTCTAACGATAAACGACATACCTCTTTCGAACTATGGCGGTGGTTCGTTCAAAAGTACTGTACCCCCTTGCTCTACTTTCCGACGGGCTGAAAGAAAGAATCTCGTTACCTTTTTAGAGCTGTTTATACATCCAAATTTCGTCAGGAAGACATTTTTCGTTGTGTTGGTATGATGATGACCTCTCATTCTGTTCCTACGAATGTCCTTCTTTACGAGGACCTTTACATAGTATTTCACCAGTGGGAAGACTGATCGTCAGTGAAATTGATTCTAATTCACACGCATCCCATCACAGTCTGGTCAAAGACCTATAGGTCTGATTTGATTCTGCATGAGGCTGAACACAGCATCAACTGGAGAATTGATAGTTAGCAAACTATTTCGAATGATGTTTCAAGATCTTTTGGTTCATGGAAAGTTTTCATCAATAACCTATATGAAGTAAAGGTTATTGATGAAAACCCCTTCCAGGACTTTAAGCTCTCTACAGACATGGCATTAAATGGACTAGTGCTGCAGGCTGTGGCGTAAATCTTTACAATGTTAAGCAGTTTATTTTGCTTAAGATGGGCCTGCCTTGCCTCAAAGATTATACCTTAGTTCCGGGATAATGTTAGTGTTGACTTTATTAATATGAAAACTGAGATAGTTAGAGCATACCCAATGGTCTGTATGAATAAGAATATATGTATAGGTACTTATGATATTTACCATGACATGTAAATTAGTTTACTGTTATGTTAGACACGTTTGATAAAGCAAGTGAATAATTAGTTACGTTTTTGATATGTTAGTTACTTTACTGGTGTTAAGTGTGGTCCTTGTTAATGCTTAATCATCTATTCTGTTTAAGACATTTAGCCATGTTTCTCGTTGTAAGATAATCAGTTCAGATGATGCTATGTTTTTTATTAATGTGAAAACTTTGTTACTACATATAATAAAGGATGTTTATAACTACTATGTTATGTTTGTCTTCCAAAATGACAACGAAATGTGACTCAGAATCTGTCATTTATTTAGACCATAAGATATCGTATGTGAGTGTTGATGCTGGTTGGATATGGTGGTTTGATTTATGATTTCATCGTTTAGGTATGTAAAACGGCAAATCTGCAAGTCATAAACACAAAAAAGAAATTAAGGTGAATTGTTTATTTGAGTTTCATTTGACAGATTATTTGATTTGAAGGGTCGAAACAGATATTTTGAAATCTAAGAATTGAATAACAGATATAGTGATATCAATATTGCATCATTACACAAATATTTTAATAATTCAGCACCGCACCGGAGCCAGCACTGGTAACTGGTAACTCCCACTCCTCTGAGTCAGACTCCTTCATTCTTTCCTTCTTTATTCTTCCTTCATCTTTCTTTCTTCCTCCTCGACCTCGGTTTTGCACTCTGTGCTCTTTTTTCAGTCGGGGCCCCCCTAATGGGGGTCCTGTGACACCCTATGTCGTGACTTATAACTATCATATTCGAACTCTACGACCTTGATAATCTGGCAGGCGATTACCCAACATTGCTGTTATAGAATGTTTACTAATTCAGGCACACCGGGTTCCAGCACTAGTATTCAGCCTCATTTCCCTTGAATTTTCTCCTTCCTTTATTTTTTTTCTTCTTCTCAATCTTTCCTTTTCTTTCCTTTTCTTCTTCTTTCTCTCCTGTTTTGCATTCCATTCATTTCTTCTTCTTTTTTTTAAATGGGACCTTTCTCTTGTGTATCTCTGACTCCATAAGCTGAATCCTACTCCATCTCCGTCACAGACTCCGCCTCCTGCTCCTCTATCCTGTCTCCAAATTTCATTCTTCTACGATCATTTTTAATTTTTTGTAAGTAGTGTCTCTCTCACGGGGATTGTAGAGGAATCTCGTCTCCGACGAGATTACGTCAACATATAACTCACATCCAAATTTTAACCTGATAAGCCTAACTGGGTTTTCAGGACGAATTTGGACTCAGCTTTTGGCAAGTAAATAATTTGAGGTAATTCCACGGCACCAAACCTGCTAGACTGAAGTTTATCACTCAATAATCATATACCAAAGTTGAAGATAGCTCCATTCCTCTTGCCATCAGAGGCGGAGCTGTGCAGTACAGGGCGTAGCGTGCGGTGCGGTGCGGCGCGGTGCAGCGGTGCGGTGGGGCGGACCTGGAGTCGCACAGCCAGCAGATTTAGTATTGAAAAATACTGAGAAGTGTTCTCCCTTCCTGAACTTCTGACGCAATAATAAACATATATATATAATAATAATATAATGTTTATCAATAACATATTGTATGCATGCCTAGGGTCTTGTGTCTGTTGGTTCAACAGACCTTCAGTCTGCTCTGACCCGGCGCCCGGTCGCCAACGATTAGGCGAATCTCACCTGAGCAGATCACGCCAAGGGCGTAAGCGTAATATCGGCGTCCACCCTCGACCGCCTTCATATACATCCTACAGATTGAATACAAGATCTTTAAGAGCTAGGGCCTATATATAGAGATTATAATCCAAGTTTTGAGAAGTAAGATTCCATACTCGAGCAGTGCTCTTCGTATGGTTTCTCCTGAACCATATAATAACTACTATATATTGGATATATATAGATATATATATATTATTACATATAGAGAGATATATATAGTATTATTATTATTATTATATATTATATATTACATATACATACATATAATATATATATTGGGTTATTATTACAGAAGATATCATTATTCGTCATACAATCCCATAAGTGTCAGTAATCCGACATCAATAACACACAATTACAGTTATTATATTACAGTATATATATATATATATATATATATATATATAGTATATATATATATAGATATATATATATATGGTATGAGAGAATATATATGGTATGCATATGAGAGTAGATATGATCATGTCGATTATCCGCCTACTCTCGATATATTATATATGAATGATTAGAATTCGAACACATTTCATAAAATTGAAGTGAAAAGGCCTAAAGTTAAATTGAAACTTTGTTATTAAAGCAGCTTCACACTCAAAATATTAAAAAAAAAATAAGCTCGCATCATTGTAAAATAATGTGAAAACCGCGTGATCTTTTTGTTCTCGAGTGGTTAAAATCTATTAACAATTCAAACTAAGATAACTCTACATTAACTTAAATATAATAAAATTTATTTGTATATTTATTTATTTCACTCTGCATTGTTAAAAATAAAAATGAAACAAAACGCATGGCCCCAAGAGGTTTCAACACATTTATCTGATTACGTAGACTATAAAAAAAATTGGCTTCACCCTACCTGGAGGAGGATAATCGACATGAGCCATACATAAGGTTATATATATATATATAGTATACATATATATATATATATATATATATATATATATATATATATATATAGAGAGAGAGAGAAGAGAGAGATATATAAATAGCAATAAAAGGTGGAAACAAGAAGAGGCAGCTCGTCCATAACGTGATCATGCCAGAGACTATAAAGGTTAAACACAAGATTATTCATGCCTGTTCAAGAGATTAACTTATATTGAGATCACTCTTGAACAGGCGGGCACCTACAAATTGAATTTCACACCGGTGCAGCGGTTGTTCTTGATATGCAACCGTAAGTTGTATAAAGCGTCCACGCGGTAATATTTTCACACACATTTTTCTCCTCAAAATTGTATAGGGCATGTTGTAAAGTGTCTGCAACAATCATGTTGGCTTGACATTTGGACTAACCCAAAATTTGATGACGTTTTTCGATAAAAAATAAATCGCTGGTGAAATTATAATAAAATGTAATTTAATTTCTTTTAATTTTCATTGTAAATAAAAATTAAAGAATAGAAATATTACACAGCGTACACTTTCAACTGCAAGTTGTATCAATGGTGGAGGAGCAATTCTTCCATCAGGCCACGAGCCGCCCTGATATATATATTATATTATTATTATATAAAGAGTATATATATATATATATAAGAGAGATATAGATATATTATTATATATATTATATATATATATATATATATATATATATATATATATTATACATATATATATATATATATATATTATTATTATTATATTAACATATACATATATATACATATATGGAGTCTATGTTTAGTCTATAAAGTAAGGGAAGCTTTGGCCCACCTACGAACAGGATTCTCTTAGCATGGGTCTGAGTCCAACCCAACACGAACGGAAGGAATAAAGTAACTCATCTAGTGGGAGGGAGATTTTCTTGGGCAACATTTACATGTGAATAGTAAAGCTATTTAGTAATATGGTTAATCCACCACACACACACACCCTACTACAAACCATAGCCAACACATACAACAGAACAGTCTATACACAACGAATCACTCTTCTCATGCTTCTCGCATTGAAAAGGCCGCATACTAGGATGCGAACCCACGCCTCACGGTGGCAAGCATCCTGACTACGTCAGGCTGGCTGAAATGATCCTTGCACTTAAATAATATACACCACTTGGTCAGAAACCATACAAATACTTTCTCCCTTGACCAATTACCTCGGGATTAAGAGGCTATGTGGTAATAATAACAAATAAGATATATATGTTGTTTGCTGTTATAAATATATATATACATATATATATTGCCATACATGAGATATATATTATATATATATATATTATATATATATATATATATATATTACATGTAATATATTGGTTACATAATATATATATATATAGTTATATACATATATATATATATATATATATACAATATATATATATAGAGAGATAGAGATATATATATATATGCTATTGCTATATATATATATATATATATATATAGATACATATACATATACACATACATGGTTATGGTCCAGCCCCTAGAAGAGCCAACCATTTATCTTCAAAACTAATGTGTTTGACATTGTAAAGGAACACATCACGGAATGCTGAACCAATTTTAGTATGGAAAAAAATCTCAAAACTACAATAGTTACAGCAAAAGGAATACATTTTTGGAATCCTGGTAAAATTAGTTAGGAAATGTAAAAATAAAAAAAAAAAATTATTGTTAATAATTATAGTAATATGATTAGAGAGCCTAATTAGAGACCTTATACGTTACCCGTTAAAATAAATAGACTTTCTCTTGGTTTTAATTTTTTGCTTTTTTTTGAATCAAAGAAACCACAAGTAAGAGATACCGCACAGATGAAGGTGAGTTTAAACTGTTTGGCCTTCGGGGAACCATGGTAGAACTAATTTCTGGTATCCCCGGTACACCCCGCCTTGCATTGGTGCTAGTTCCTCCCCACTCTCTCTATACGTGGGCATGTAAAACGTCCCCTCCTCTTGGTGTCTCTCAGCTGGCTCGAGCCCCTACATTGACGTGTACTTTGCATATGAAGAGGTATATTGTTACATATGGTTATATATATATATATATATATATATTGCTATTATTATTATTAGAATATAGTATATAAGTTATTACATATATATATATATATATACATATATATATATATATTATTACTACATATATATATATACTCATGTCGATTTAGACCCCTAAAAAAAAAATAATAAACTTTATGTTTAATTTTTTTTTTACATTTTCCAATCTAAAATTTTACCAGGATTCCAAAATGTATTTCTTTTCCTGTAGCTTTTGTATATCTCTCTAGATTTGGATTTTACAGTGTTATTAGTTTCTAACTGCCAGATTCCAAACAATGTATCTTTTACCGGTAGCTATTGTAGTTTTTGGAGATATGGATTGTAGTTCTTCTTAGAGGTTGGCGCATATATATACATATATATTATTATATATATATTAAAGATATATATATATTATTATTATTGTTGTTGCTGTTATTATATATATATATATTTATATATATATATATATATGAGAGTATATATATATATATATATATATATATGTATTAAGTTGTTATTACATATATTATATATATATATATATATATATAGAAGATATCAGTATAGCGGGCCTTAATGAAAACAGTTAGGTACTGTAAATAGATTAAATGGTTGAGAGATTTTATTAACTATTTAGAAATTAGTACTAATTACTTGCATTACAACCAGTGACTGAAATTTTTTATTGCCATATATATATATATATATATATATATATATATATATATGTATATATATATATAGATATAAGAGATAAAAATATATATATATGTTGGTCATATATATATATATATATATATCAGTAGCGGCTTGTGAACCCGATAACATGGGGAGGCACTTCAAAATAATTAAAATGTTATATTTATATATATATATATATATATATATATATATATATATATATATATATATATATATATATATATATATATATAGAGAGAGATATATATATATATGGTGTATAGTATATATATATGTCGTCCTCGTAGAACGTGGTCTTATAGAACGCGATCTTGCTATACCGCGGTTTTCAAAAAGATAATAAAAGAAAATTAAAATTACAAAATTGAAAAATAAAAAAAAAATTGCAAAAATTGTTAAAAAGATAATTAAAATTGAAAATAGTAATGAGAATAGAAGAGAGAGGTAGTGGATATTGAAACAGAAAAAGTAAAAAAAAAAAGAATATTTGGTGAGCTAAAGGCAAAAGGCCAATTCCGATAACGATGTATTTCTCAAAAAAGCAGCCAATGCAACCTACAGATTCGAAACCGCCTTCATCTCCAACTCCTTCAACTTCATTTAATTTCTGAAAGAAACTATTTCAGCATGACATCCTTTAAAATTTTAAATTACAGTCCTTAGGCTATTCAATCAAATACATAAAATATTTACCCCAAATTCCCTTTTAAAGGTTTATACATTGTATATTTTTTCATTTAAAAACTAAAAAAAAATTTTTTTTTGCTCAATTTAAGATATGTAGAGTACTGTACTGTAATGCAAAGAACACCTACCGACACCACAGTCAATAAAAATACATTTATACCAGTTCCTGGTAAATTAAATTATGGTATCTGGCAATCATTCAATTATTATTAAGAATAAATAAGAGCGATACTCGTTCACCTGACATGCCAGCGTTGCAAAATTTTAAAATTTATGGATTTTTCAGGGGGTTAAAGTTATATGCGATGTCGCCTATAACGCGGGGGATCAGAACCCAACCTCCGCCGTCTTCACGAGTGGACAATCATATATATATATATATATATATATATATTATTAATATATATATAGATATATATATAAAGCATATTATATATATATATATATATATATATATATATATATATATATATATATATATATATATATATATATATATATATATATATATATATATATATATATATATATATATATATATAAAAATATAATGAGTTTTTTTTTAGTGAATTACATTGTTCAGAATTTTTTGTGCCCCACTGAAAACAGAAAAATAAGTGAATAGTTTGAATTGACGTTTCCATTTATCATATTGATAAGCTGAAAGATGAATAGGTTGAGGTGGCAACTGTTCCCAGTCAATGATCCTTATGAAAATAATTTTTCGCAAGAGAATAAACTTTCAAATGTAAAATTATCTTCCTTGTATAACATTTTAAATATTATTTTAATAGTAAATAAATAGTACCTGAATTATTTTATTACTTCTAGCTTCTCGTTTTTATTTTTGTGAGGAGGCCGGGCCTCCTAAAGCTTCCCGTAAACCGCGCCCGATATATATATATGTTATTATTAGTTGCTGTTATTATATATAAGGAAGAGTTATTATATATATATATATATATATATATATATATATATATGTAGAGATATATATATTATATTTATGATATATATATAATAGAGTTATTATTATATTAGTTATATATATATATATATTATTATATTATATATATATATATACTATGTGGTAGATATATATATATATATATATATATATATATATATATATATATATATATATATATATATATATATATATATATATATATATATATATATATATAGTAAAGAAGAGATATATATATATATATATATATATATATATATATATATATATATATATATATATATATATATATATATATATATATATATACATATATATACATATATATATATATATATATATATATATATATACATATATATACAAGGTGAGGAAAACTAAAATCATTGATTTAAAAAACGCCTCTATGTGGAAAAGGCTTATTGTTGCCTTGGCTTAAAAATCTCACAAACTCAGCTAAATCAACAAATTTGGCTTCCAAAAAGAACTTTCAATCTTCATGACATTTCTATTCTGAATTGTCAAGCAAACAATAAAAATAGATTTTAAATTATACAGCTTCGATTTGAAGTTCATGAGTGGTTGAAATTAAACTGTCAGAGATATCAAAAGTTTGACACTAATGTGATGGAAATCGAGGGACTGCCGTTGCACCTTCCTCTCTTACTGTTTATGGACGATAACCGATGATTTCTCTATTGCTGGCATCAGTACGACTGCGTTGTGCGTTTCTGCCGGGAGTTGGTTGTCTTTATTATTAGTGAGTATATTTTAAGTCGTGATTGTTTATTTCTGTGCTAAAATGTCTGAGCTTTGTTCGTTTTTGCCAAACGTAGCGCACAACTGTTAAAATTGTCACCAAAGGTGCAAAGAATTTCCTAATTCTGTGTAATAGAAACAACAAAATTGTAGTAAATAGCAACCCGAATTAAGGAAATCTCCATCTGCCTGATGAGCATTTCACGATTTCTGGCAATAAGTTTGATTAAAACGAACGCAAACTTTTAAGCATTTTTTAGCACAAATGCAAAAATGAAAACGGCTTTAGTTTGCGTTACGTGGCTCACGTATTTTTATTTTGTGCGATTTAGGTTCCTAACATTTTATTTAGTAATCATTCGTGTTGATGTAGGGTATGCAGAAACCTGCATCCTTTGTCCCAAACCAAGATTTAAGATACCTACATTCAGATTACTATAAGAGATTTATAGATAGAGAGCAAATAGCAGATATATATATACAGTATATATATATGAGGTGATATAAGAGGTATACAAAATATGTTACATATAGATGATATAAATGCATATAGGGAAACAACTTTTAAGAGAAAACAAACAGGAGATTTGTTTGACTGATGTGTGTTCGCCATTAATAAAAGATATCAAACGCATTTGGATAAAAGTTCAACTCCTACTGTAACGGACCAACAGATATTGCATATGATAAGAGAATACCATAAATATTGCAACATTACAGCTTCCTGAAAGGTATAGCTGTAAACAAAATTCTTCTTGAAAAAAAGCCAAAAATTTCAATAGAAATTCATGTGAGAAATATCTGTCTGATATTTAATTATATGCCAAGGCAAGGACATTTTAATCTGTACTTGCAAAATTTAAGCTCTTGTATCTGAAAGTTTTTCAATGGATCAAAAGATATTTAGAAAAATTGTATTTGGAAATTTTGACATTAAAGCAAGCAAATTGCTTGAAAAAGATTGCAACGCAAAGAAAAGGCAGCAGAAAGAAATCAAAACGTTTAATTGCAAGACAGTGAAGAAAAAAAAGCTAATAAACTTTCTCCTTCTGCTATGGGACACATTTTGAATTCTTCAAGTTCTTCTGATGAATATGAGGCTACTGAATATAAACCATGTGAAACGAAAACAACAATTATCAATCAAGATTCTCTTTCAACTTCGCAAATAAGAACTGATCTTCCTAATGTAGCAGTCTTGCGACGGAACTAGTGCTTCTGAAAGAGCAAGAGCAGTATCTAATAAATGCAGCTTTAAAAGATATAAAATTAATTACCAAAACCGATTCTTCTAAAGTAGTCAGTCGATCGTAGAAAATCATAAGAGAAAGAATAAAAACCCGCGCTGACTTGAAAAGAAAAAATGCGAGAAAACACTCGTCATCGGAATATTGGATAACCTTTGACAGCCAAAAAGACAAGACTTTAATTTGAGTTTAGGAAGAAGAAAGGTAGCTAAAAAGATCATAGCAAAAGAACATGTTATTCTACTTTCAGAATCGGATTTATATATCTTGATTATGTCACACCTATATCTGGCAGTTCTCATAATATTAAAACAAACATATTAATTAATTATTTTAGAGAAAATTGTTAATTTTTTTACGTTGCAAGCTTTTGGCTGTGATGGAACGTGGTTACTACAGGTCCTAAAAATGATATCATGACAACTTGATCTTTCTATGGGACGTCCTTTCACTTCTTTGCAATGGTTTGTTTGTTTGTTTGTTGCATGCAAATGAATTACCATTACGTCATCTATTGCAACATTTGGAAGGAAAAACTACTGAACCAAAATGGTAATGTGGAGAAATTGGAAAATGCTAGATTCTTGCGAAAATATGCCTGTAGTTATCTTTGAAAAGATATAAATTACTGGCTGATGTTGCCCTTGATGAACTTAATACAGATCAACAGAGTCTCTACCAAATGTGTACTGGAATTTCCAAAGGAAATTTTTCATTAAGATTGTCGTGAAAAGATACAGGAAAAATGAGTCATTTCAGGTGGTTAACGACAGTTGATAGAATTTTGAGATTATATATTTCAGCAAAAGACCCATCAGGGAACTTGAAAGTTTTAGCAGAGAATGTTATTAGAGTATACGCATGCGCATAGTTTAATATTTAAACCCCGACATCTTGTCGGCGTGGGAGTCAACACTTTTGCACCACAATAAAAAAAATCTCGATTTCTGCCTGAAGAGTTAAAGAGCATAATAGATTGAACATTGCAAGGAAACGCATATCTTGGTCATCCAAAAAATATTCTGTTGGCAATAATGACCGATAGCCGAAAACTTGTGAGAGAGTTGGGCCTTCGAAGAATTTTAAAATGTAGACAAATAGCTAAAGTAGAACAAAATGTTGGTGAATTTAAGATTCGTACGTTAAATTTCAAAGAAGACAACAATATAGATTCTAATTGACTGGCATTCAGGTACACTTACTGAACCAACACTTACAGAATCTATTTCTGATATTAAACTTAAGGAGATGATTTTGGACGTTCCTGCTGAAATTGATATTTTAAGATTTCCGTGCCATTCACAAGCAGTAGAGCGCTTAGTTACTGAAGCCTCATCCGCGGCGTGTGGTAACGACGCACGAGATGGATTTATTTCAGTAGATAAAAAATAGCATCTTGAATTGCATTACACAAAATTTCATGAAAATGAGGAAATTCACCTAAATGTTAAAAGACGAAGGGTGAGAGTGTGGTGGAACTCGACATAGAGCCACCTTCATGTAGTGAGTTCTGAGTTGTATTCACACAGAAAGCAAGCGATGAGCTGCATGAAAATTCATATATAATGAAAAATTTATAAAGCTTAGAATGTGATAGAGATTTATGGGACAAATTAAGTAGGCAGCAACTTTTCCGCAGGTAGGCTCATAAATTGGGCTAAACTTTTTTTCAAGCTTTTCATTCAGCCCTAATATATATATATATAGAATATATTATATATATAATATATAATATATATATAATATATATAATATATATATATATATATATATATATATATATATATATATATATATATATATATATATATATTTATATATAATACTAATATATATATATTATATATATATATATATATATTTATATATATATATATCATGAGCGTGAGGTGCAATTTTTGGGTGAAACTAGTTCTAGTATATATAATATATTATATATTAATATTATAGTATATATATATATATATATATATAATATATAATAATATTAATATATAATATAATATAATATTAATATAAACTTATATATATAATAATTATTATATATATTTATATATATTATATATATACTATATATAAGTTGTATCAGGACCATCTGACAGTGACTTCCTTTTCGATATGAAGGAAATAGAGTATAAGGTCTTGATATCACTTCGAATATAATCTAGTATGGTTAAGCTGAAACAGGGTAAATTTCAAGTCTATAGGCATTTATATATGGGTACCTCTCCCGACGAGAGTAGCTCAAAATATTGCTTAGCCTTGTTGCGGTTCTGAGAGTAGATCTAGGCTGTAGAGAGTTAGGTTGAGCGGATACGAATCTCGATCGTAGATAGAATACGCGCGCGCGCGCTGTGTCGTGCTCCTACACATTATATTATTATTATTATTATTATTTATTATTATTATTATTATTTTATATTATTATTATATATTATTATATATTATTATTACTTATTTGATTATTAAATTATATTATTATTATTACATCGAGTTCAGAATACTGAGTCGAGGCAAAACGATTCCTGTAGGGAATCATTTTTTTACGCATTCCGCCTCTGTCTCCGCCGCGGTTCCTTCTTCGCATCCGGTTCTGACTCGACACGAACGCCCGCTAGCCTCCGACTTACCGGAACTTATCGTATCGTGGTAAAATTGGAGGAGTTAGATGGAGCCGTGACCCTGCGTGTATACGAAGTTACTCCCGAGGTCCCCGAAGGGGGGACCCACCCCCATTTAAAAAATTAAATTGATCGTATAAGGCTGAAATTTGGTGAGAGGATTCAGAGTGTAATTTCTAGAAAGATTTGGTATTGAATCTGAGGAGTTGCTCCCGCTCGGTGCTGACCCTGTCGTCTGGTGCCCATGTAATAAAACATTATAGTAACCAATATATAGGTTACTCAGTCGAGTATGAGCTCGGAATATGATGGTTATAAGACCATAAGGGTGTCTAGGAATCCCTAAAGATTCAGCCCCAAATCTGAATACTTGACATAGAACGACAAACTTGGTATACAGCATCTTATGATCTATCCTGTACAGAAAAGAAAAAAATTTAAAAAAATAAAAATTAAAAAAAAAATTAAAATTTTTTTTTAAAAAAAGTAAAAAAAAAAATTAAAAAAAAAAATTAAAAAAAAAATTAAAAAATTCTAAAAATTTTTTTAAAACAAAAATTTTAAATTTTTTTTAAAAAAAAAAATTAAAAAAAAAAAAAAAATTAAACATTTTTATTCTTTTTAAAGTTATAACAAAAAAATTACGTTTTTTATATAAATCAAAACAGCCTCCAAAGGCTCCAGAGCCTCCAGAGCCTCCTGAGCCTCCAGAGCCTCCCCAGGTTTCCCACCCTCCCCAGTCTCGCCATCTATAGCAATATATTGATTCACCATGTCATAATTTCTTTGTAACATAGCACAAAACTTTCATTTATTTTTGTTTTATATGTTTTAAACCAGTTTGTTTTACTAAAATTTTACGCTTTTCATATTTATAACTTAAGAAATTTATGTTTTTACATACCCTAAACCTGTAAATCAGTAAATCAAACCACCCTCCCATCCCCCTCCCTACCCCAATCCTGGATAGTTTTTACATTACCATAGTAATATTTAACAAAATTTTATCAATATAAAAGGGATATTATTATTACTGATCAATGAATATATTGCTAACGTTAACCAAACAGTTTTGCACTCAATAAAGCAAACCATAGCAATCACCATGAGACTACGAATATAATGTACACTCCCAAATCTAGCACATCTTAAACATGGAATAAAACAGCTAACATTAACAAAAATTCCCATACTTAACAACAGTAAAGTAACTAACATTGGCACATAACGTAACCTACTTACACTTTTTCTAACATATCACTGATAGTTTTTACATTAACATTACATTTAACAAAAATCTATCACCATCTTGTGTAATTATCATACATCAAGCAATATATGCTAACGTACAAAGTTCTCCATCAATAAAGCAAACATAGCATCACCTGCACTAGGAATATAATGTACACTCACAAACCTAACACATCTTAAACATGAATAAAACAGTTAACATTAACACAGTTCATACTTAAACAACAGCTAAAAGTAACTAACATTGAGGGCAGAACGTAATCTACTTACCCTTTTTCAAAGCAGTAATCACTGATATTTTTACATTAACATAAGTTTACGTTCATGTCAAGTTTATCACAATCTGTTGTAATTATCATACTGATCAATGAACTAATGCTAACGTTAAACAAAAGGATTTCACATCAAATAAACTCACATATTTCATAGTCGAACTACGAATATAATGATACAACGACTGACCTAACTACCTTATGCCCGAATAAGCAGTCAACATTAAGCAAAGGTTCCATACTAACAAGGGAAGAATACAGGTGCATACAGAACGTACCTTACTCACACTTTTTTCTAACATATAGTCACTAATTATTTTTACATTAAGAAAGTAACATTTACAAAAAATTATCATCACCATACCTAAGTATCATACTGACCACCGGAAAAATACCGCTAGAAACGCAACAAAGATTCACATCCAATAAGCTAACATATCATAGCCTGAACTAAGAATATATGTACAACAACAAAACCTAACATACTTATGATCAATAAACATCATAACATTAACAAAGGTCACATAGTTAATAACTGTAATAGTAACTAAAACATTTGCATACAATAACGTACTTATACTCGCACCTTTTCAAACATATTCTAAAATATAATATATTTTTGCACGATCATAGTAACATTTAAAAAAAACATCATCACCATACCTAAGTATCATATTGACCAACGAAAATACACTAACGCGACAAAGATTTCACATCAATAAAGCTAACATATCATACCCTGACCTAAGAATATAATATACAACGACAAAACCTAGACATACCTTATGCATGAATAAATCGCTAACATTATCAAAGTTCCATACTTAATAGCAGTAAAGTAACTACCGTTGCATACAAAAACGTAACCTATTCACACGTTTTCAAAAATATCTTTTCTAAAATATCATTTATATTTTTCGCATATACCACTGAATATTTATCATGCACCGTATCTAATTATCCATACATGAATCAAACGAATAGAATGCTAACGTAAAAAGTTCTTTGCCTTAACAAAGCTAACACATCATAGTCTTAACCAAGAATATACAACAACGAAAATCCTACACATCTTAAGCAGGAATAAATGACTAACATTAATTAACAAAGTTTCATACTAACAACAGTAAAGTAACTAACAACGCATATAGAACGACCAGGTACGAAGCTGAATAGGTAAAATATTCATGTCAACAAATCAGTATAGCGATGTGTTTGTTTTATTTATTTTACATTTTATTTCCCTTAAAACTTCTTTGTTTTTAAAAACTATGAATTATTTATTTTTAATTTATTTCTTTAAAAAATTATTGTTTTAAAAAAAACTTTTTATTTATTTTTAGATTTTTTTCTTTAAAATTTTTGTTTCAAAAAAAATTATATTTAGTTTTTAATTTCATTTCTTTAAAACTTTCTTGTTTTTTAAAAAACTTTAATTTTTATTTTCAATTTTCATTTCTGTTAAACTTTTTGTTTTAGAAAAACTTTTAATTTTTAATTTTGATTTCTTTAAAAACTTTTCTGTTTTTATAAATTTTACACTCTTCCATTTTTGTTACTAAAATATTGTTTTACATTACCTTTGTTAAATTGCGATGAACCAGTAAATCAAGCAACCACTCCCTCCCCCCTATTCAGTAAAGTAACTAACATTCAGTGCAGAACGGAACCTACTCACACTTTTTCCTAACATAATCATGGATATTTTTACCTTAACATATTTAATATTTAAACCAAAATTTTATCATGACCTTGTCTAACTGTCATACTGATCAATGAAAATATGTTAACGTAACAAAGTTTCACATAAATAAAGCAACATAGCATTAGCTGAACTAAGAATATCAATGTACAATGAATACTTAAGCTCAGATAAACTGTTAGCAATAACAAAGATCCTACTTACAGCCAGTAATCGAACTAACACGCCATACAGAACGAATAGTTACGAAGCTGGATGAGGCTAAATATTCTTAAACAAAAATCAGTATAGTGATGTTGTGTTATTTATTATTCTATTTTATTTATTTTTATTTCATTTCTTTAAAACTTTTCGTTTTTAAAAAAACTTATTAAATTTTTAAATTTAATTTTTTAAAATTAAATTTTTAAATTGCTAATTTTTTAATTTCACTTTCTTTAAGAGATTACTGTATTCTCAATAACATGTCATTTATTTTTTAATGTGATTACTTAAAAACTTTTTGTTTTTACTAAAACATTTTATTCTATTTTTATTTATAACGTAAAAAAGAATTTACATTTTTACATACACAAAGGCTGTAAATGTGAATCAGTAAATCAACCACCCTCCCTCCCTCTCACCGCCCCAACCTTGATCTATTGAGGTTATATTGGATCTATTTGAATCTATTGAGCTATTGATCTATTGACTCAAATCATATTTAGAGTATCATTTGGATAAAATCTGCCATAACAATATGTTCTTTTTATACTAACCTCGAATATATGCTGACATAACAAAGTTTCCACATCAAAAAAGCTAACATAACATAACCTGATGTAAGAATCAAGTGATAACATCAACAACCTAAACTAACCTTAACACGAATTACACATGTCACTTTAACAAAATACCATAATTTATAAATTTAAACTACCCTAACGCAGCTTACAGACATACATATTCACATTTTTTTCAAACATACTCTCTAACTTATCCATGTTAATTTCATACATTACATAGTAAACATTAACAAAATATTTATCATACCTAACACCTAATTATCAACTGACCAGCGGAATATATGCTCACTAACAAAGTTTATCATATTAATAAAGCTAACATATAACCTGAACTAAGAATATAATGTCAAACAGTCAAACCTAACTCATCTTAAACACAAATAAACAAGTTAACATTAACAGAGTTTCATACTTAACAACAGTAATTAACTAACATTACAGAACGACCTATTCACACTTTTTATTTAAACAATATCTCTAACATATCACTGTATTTTTATACATTACATAGTAACATTTAACAATAAGTTACCAAAACTTATCCTAATTACTTATGGCGTCAAACAAAATATAAGCTTAACTGTAACAAAGTTTTCACATCAATAAAGGCGAACAGATGATATTCTAGAACTAAGGAATAAACGGCAATGACAAAACTTCACATTAAGCTGATCTTATGAATAGCTAGAAGAATAACAGATTCCATAACTTAACACACAAAAGTAACTAACAATGCATACACAATAAAAGGATATGAAGGTGATGTGCTTCATGTTAAACATGAATCATCAGATAACAAGACGAGAAATCGTTCAAACTCCTCCACTTTTCGAACATACGCCAATACTATGATTCTTGGTTGTTCGTTTTCGAAACCATTAAGCTATACATTTGATTCTTGTGTGTCACAGGGTCACATAACAAATTTATTAAAACATTTTTATGTTTTTGCATAATATGTTTATATTTTCTTACTTCTTTCGATTCTCTGGTATTATACAGAATTATTTGTATTTGTTTTTTTGTTTTTTAAATATTTATAATTTTATTTAACTTTCTTATCTTGAAAATTTGTTGTTTCTACTCAAAACTTTTAATTTAATTTTATTTGGCACTTAAAACTTTTGAATTTACTC
The DNA here is from genome assembly GCA_015478945.1 of Trachelipus rathkii. Lineage (NCBI taxonomy): Eukaryota > Metazoa > Arthropoda > Malacostraca > Isopoda > Trachelipodidae > Trachelipus > Trachelipus rathkii. Next base: position 29,379 of record JABUQX010105705.1, on the reverse strand, counting down.
AAACTTTTAATTTTTATTTTTACTTTCGTTAAAACTTTTTGTTTTTAACTAAAATTTTATTCTTTTTTATTTAAACGTAAAAAAATTTGTATCTTACAATTACCCAAAAGCCCAGTAAATCAGTAAATCACCCATCCACCCTACTCTCCTCATCGTTCTCCTACCATCCCTTGCATCTATTCTATCTATCGAAATATGATCAAGTCACATTCGTGAATATTCGGATAAAAACATAACATTGAACAGTTTTCATGCACCGTTCAACGAATGCGACATTAAAATTATAGTTATCTCACATTTATAAAAAAACTAACCATAGCATCATCTGATCTAAGAATATATAATGTCCAACAATAAACCTAACATACCTTAAACTGATAACATTAATAAACTACAATAACAAAGTTCCACACTCAACAACAGTAAAGTAATAACATGCATACAAAAAAACGTAACCTTTGCATTTCACTTTAGTCAAGATATCTCTAACAATAGCAGGCTAATTTAGATTCAAATGGAGATCAATAATTTTAACAAAAATACATCATAACCTGTATAAATTATCATACTGATTCAACGAAATTAAACTAACGCCAAACAAAGTTTTCACCATAATAAGCTTACATAGCATCATATGAATAAGAATATATTCCACGACAACAAACCAAAACATCTTAAACATGAATAACTTAACGGATTACAAAGTTCCACAGTTAAACAACCAGTAAAGTAATCAACATAACATGCAAAAATTAACCTATCACACTTTCTCAAACATATCTCTAACATAAAAAATGATAATTTAATTAACATGGAAATATTTTAACAAAAAAAAAATGTATTTCATTAACAGCAAATTATTCATATGATCAACGAATATACGCAAGGCGTAATAAAGTTTTCACATCATAAAGCAAACATAGTATCAAACTAAAAATAACTGTATTGGACATGATCAAAACAATGAAGCAAACGTTAACATTACAAAGTTCACATTTAACACATAAAGTAACTAACATGACATGCAAAAGTAACCTACTCATACTTTTTCATGCATGTCTCTAGCATATTAACGCTAAATATACATTGATACAGTAATATTTAAAAGAATTTATCACAACCTGTCTAATTATCATACAGCACAACGAAAATAAAGCTAACGTAACAAATTTTTACAATTAACATATAATTATTTAACAAAAATTTACTACCTTACCTAAATATCATAAATCCCAACGAATAATTGCAAACATAACAAGTTTATCAAACAAACAAAAAAAATAAGTTTTGTCGAATAAAATGTATAGTAAAGCGTAATAGTTCACCGATTTTAAAGCTGTAAATCAGAAAAATCAAACCATCAGGCGCCATCCTACCTCCCTAACCACCTAGCCGTGACCTTATGATCTATCGAACTAGTGTCAATCACATATCGGTGTCATTTTTTCGATAAACATAGTACAAAACTAAATTCTTTACATACAGACCACGAATATATGCTAACGTAACATTTTTTCACATAATAAAGCTAACATATCATTACCACAACTAAGATATATTGTACAATGCAAAACTAACACACTTACGCCCGAATAAACACTAACATTAACAAAGTTCCATACTTTAACAACAGTAAAGTACCTAACATAGGACATAACGCAAATATTTAGAATTATTTTCACTAACATCAAACTATCCCTAACATATTATCAGAATTAACATAGAGACAGTATCGTTGGTAAAATTGATCAAAAGCATTCCTAATTATCATACAGACCAACGAAGAACTGTAAACATAACAAAGTTTTAACAAACATAAATAAAATAAGTTCTTTGAATATAATATCATAGTAAAGTTACATACCCTAACGACGTAAAACAGTAAAGTCGTAAATCAGTAAATCAAAACCAATCAACCCTCCCCACCCCTCCCTTCATTACCTTTTAATCTATTAATCTATGATTCATGTTCACATGATAAACATAGCCCAAAAATTAGTTCTTTATATACTAACATTGAGTATATGCTAACGCAACAACGTTTTACATTAATAAGTTAAGCTAACATAGCCTGAACTAAGAATATAATGATACAACGACAAACTAACACACCATATGTACGAATAAACTATAACATTAACAAAGTTCTGCACTTAACGACAGTAAAGTTACTAACATAGCATACAAAACGTAACCTAATCACACTTTTCAAGCAAATCTCAACATATCAATGTTAATTTTTACACTAACATCGTAATAATTTAACAAAATTTAGGGGGCACCTTGTCTAAACATTTTACTCAAAGAAATTTGTTTCAAACTATCAAATCTCGTACCATCAACATCTTCATATTTAACAAAACTTCTTCATTACATCTTTATCTAAAGTATCTTCATCCCAACTACATTGCATTTACAACAATTTTTTGTCAATCATAACATAAAAATACAAAATTTTATTTGACATAACAAAAAAAAATAATTCTTGAATAAAATATCACAGCTACAGCTTAATAGTTACTGATTTTCTAAAGCGGTTAAATTCGTATCAGAAAATCATAATCACCCTCCATGCATCCCCTAATCCAACCAGCGCTCATGATCTAGTGAACTATTGACTTCAAGTCATATTTCGAGTATCATTTTGGCTAAACATAACATAAACTAAGTTCTTTATATACTAGACAATGAATAATATGCTTACGCAACAAAGTCTTAGCATCGAATAAAGCTAAAATATTTCGTAACCTGACAAACGAATATAATGTACAATGCAAAACACTAACATCCCACGTATGAAATAATCCCTAACACTGAATAATTCCTTACTTATCAAAGACTAAAGTAGCTACAGGCATCTATATTCGATATTTCCCACTTTTCCGCGCATATCAGGCAACAGATAAATCCGTATTATCTAACAAAATCTTTAACAAAGTGACCAATTATCAAAGATACCAGCATCATGAAACTATGAATTGACACTATCTTCATCAGTGTCACGCGTTTCGAGTATAACATAATTTGAACTATGAATAAAGACGTAGACATTAGCAAAATTTTTGTGGCAAACCTAACATCTTTACGCCACAAAACTTAACCTAAGGTCACGTTTCTAACACATCACCGTCAGTTAACACAGTAATATCTTACAAACTTAATCATTCTCTAACAAATCAGTGTTATTTTACATTGTCATTTAGTATATTTAACATAACGTATTCTTACTACGAATAAACATTATTCACTAACACGAGAGTATCTAAAGCAAGCACATTACCTTCGAGAGAAACCAAGTGGATGCGCTCCTTGAAAGAGTGCGAATCCTGAGAAGGGGGATCACGCCGAAGGGTGTAAGTGGGCATTACCCCTCCGAGCTAGGGGTAAGGCCTCAGCCTTTCGGGCTGAGGCCCAAAACACCGCTTAACACCTTCGGCGTGATCCCCTTCAGGATTCGCACCTCTTTAAGGAGGCAATCCACTTGGGTTTTCTCTGGGAGGGATGTGCTGCTTTAGAACTTTCGCGTTAATAAAAAGTTATTCGTAATGTAGATACTTATTTTAATATTAACTATGCAATGTGAAATTAACACTGATTTTTAGAGAAATGTTGAGTTTTGTAAGATTTACTGTGTTTACACTGACCGGATTTATGTTATAGAAACTGAGCTCCTAGCGTTAGTTTTGTGCGTAATGTTATGTTATGCCACAAAAACTATTGCATGTTCTACGTTTTTGAGTTTTTACTATTCATAGTTCAAATGATTTTATACTCGAAAACAGTTACACTTTGATGAATATAGTGTCAATCCATAGTTCATGATGCGTATCTTTGATATATTGGTCACTTTTTTAAGGATTTTGTAGATGAAACGGCTTACCTGTTGCTGATATTCGGGAAAAGTGGGAACATATCTAATATCGTATGACTGTTAGATACTTTACCTTTGATAAGTAAGAATTTTCAGAATGTAGCGGACTTTTATCATACGTCGGGTATGTTAGTTTTTGATTTGTTAATTATATTCTTTGTCAGTTACGATTTGTTATCCTTTTATTTGATGCTAAAATTGTGCTTAAGCATATATTCATATTCCAGATATATAAAGAACTTTAGTTTGTATGTTATAGTTTATCCAAAAATGATACTCGAAATATGACTTGAATCAATAGTTCAATAGATCATAGGCGGCTGTTGGATAGTGTACTGCATGAGAGGGTATGATTTACTCGATTACTGAATTTACCGCTTTAAAATCAGTAAACTATTACGTTGTACTGTGATATTTCATAAACAGAACTTATTTTTATGTTATGTCAGAATAAAATTGTTATTTTTTATGTTATGATCGGTTAAAACTTTGTTATATGTTTGCAAGTTATTCGTGGGATTATGATATTTAGACAGGTTATGATGATTTTTGTTAAATATGACGTTGATGTAAAAAATTTGTACGTTAGCAATATATTCGTTATATATATCGTTATCAGCTATGCATAGTGTTGATCATTGCAAAATTTTTGTAAATATTACGATGTTAGTGTATAAAATTAAATTGATATGTAGAGAATATGCTTGAAAAGATAGTGGAATAGGTCACGTGTTTATATATGACGTTTTAGGTACTTTTACTGTCCCGTTAAGTGCAAACTTTGTTAATGTTATTAGTTTATTCTCGCGTATAAAGCGTGTTAGGTTGTCGTTGTACATTATTTTTAGTTCAGGCTATGTTATGTACTTTATTAATGTAAAAACGTTGCTACGTTAGCATATACGTCAGATGGTTAGTATATAAAAACTTATTTTTGTGTTATGTTTATCCAAATGATACTCGAAAATGTGACATGAATCAAATAGATATAGATTTAAAAGTAATGGAGGAGGTGGGAAGGTTGATGTGTTATTACTGATTTTATGATTTTACTGCTTTAAAATCAGTAACTATTGCAGCTTTACCTATGCATATGTTATTCAAAGATATATTTTATGTTATGTTTGTTACAAACTTTTTATGTTTACAGTTATTTGTAATGATATAGATAGGGTATTATAAATTTTTGTCAATATTACTGATGTCAATGCTAAAATTAACGTTAATATTTAAAATTGATTTAATTGCTTGAAAAAGTGAAATATGTTGCGTTATGTAACGCTAATGTTAGTACTTTTACTGTTGTTAAAGTATGGAATTTGTTAAGTTAGTAGTTTATTCGGCCGTATGGTGTGTTAGGTTTGTTTTACAATATATTCTTAGTTGTGGTAATGATATGTTAGCTTAATCTAATGTGAAAACAATGTTACGTTAGCACATATTCGTGTTAGTATGTAAAAAACTTATTTTTCTGTACTAGTTTATCAAAAATATACCGATATTGATGCTGAATCACTAGATCGATAGAATCATAGGTCACGGCTAGCGCCGTGCGGTAGGGAGTAGAAGATGGCTCCGATGTTTGATTACTGATTATACAGCTTTAAAATCGGTGAACTAATTACACTTTACTATGACATTTTTCCGAAAACAATATTTTTTAAGTTATGTTTGGTTAAAACCTTGTTATTATGTTATGTTTGGCATAAAACTTTGTTATGTTTGGCAATTATTCGTTGGGGTTTAGGACCCATTTAAGTTAAGGTTATGATAAATTTGTTAATTATACACAGTAAAATGTAAAAACTTTGTTACTTTAGCTTATATTCGTTGGTCTGATATAATTAGACGTTGCTGATAAACTTAGTTAAAATTACTGTATTCAATGTACAATAACGTTAATATGCTAGCAGTATGCTTGAAAAGTACGAGTAGTTAAGTTTGGTGCCCAATGTAGTTACTTTATGGTTTAAATGTGGACTAAGTTAATGTTAACGGTTATTCAAGCATAAGTTGTGTTAGTTGTTCGTTGACATTATTTTGCTGTTTGGATTATGCTATGTATAGCTTCATTGATTGAAAACTTTATTACGCTTGCAGTATATTCGTTAATCAGTATGATAATTAACTATTGTTGTGATAAATTTTTTGTTAAATATTCCATGTTAATGTAAAAATTACATTGTATGTTAGATATGCTTGAGAAAGTGTGCATAGGTTACGATTTTGCATGTTATGTTAGTTTACTTTACTTTGTTGGGCTAAACTGTGAAATTTGTAAACGTTAACCCTTTAATTCATGTTTAAGATGTGTTTGGTTTGAAGGTAGGAATATATCTATAGTTCAGAAGAGCTATGTAAGCTTTATTAATGTGAAAACTTTGTTACGTTAGCTATATCGTTGATCAGATGTAATTATACAAGTTATGATGGTATTTTTGTTAATATTACATGTTAATCTGAAAATTAACATTGCTATTACGAGTATGCTTGACAAGTATCAATGGTGTACGTTTTTTGTATGCATGTTAGTTACTTTACTGTGTTAAGTACTGGAAACTTTGTTAATGTTTAACAGTTTATTCATGTTTAATGTATGTTTAGTTTATTTCTTAGTACATTATATTCTTAGACAAGATGATGCTATGTTAGTTTATTAATGGGAAAACATTGTTATGTTAGCTATATTCGTTGATCAGGTATAAAGAACTTGTTTTATGTTATGTTTATCCGAAATATACACGAAATGTGACTTGAATCAAAAGTCGATAGATCCGATAGATCACGAGATGGTAGGAGACGATGAGGAGAGTAGGGTTGATGGGTTGATTTACTGATTTACTGCCTTGGGTATGTACAAAACACAAATTTTTTACGTATATAAAAATAAAAGAATAATTTTTACTGAAAAATAAAAAGATTTTAACGAAATTAAATTAAAAATTAAAAGTTTTAGTAAAAAACAAAAAAGGTTTTAACGAACTAAAATTAAAAATTAAAAGTTTTTAGCAACGAAAAAAAAGTTAACGAGAATAAAATTAAAAAATTAAACAGTATTTAAAAAAAACAAAAAACAAAAACAAAGGTTTAATAGAAATAAAGTTAAAAATAAAAAGTTATAGAAAGTTGTAATATAAAAAATAATATTTTAGCAAAACAAAAAATGTTTAATAAATTCTAGTTATTCGACCCATATAGTGGACAAACAAGAAGTTCAAAGTCAACTAGCAATTGTAAAGTTCTCTAAAAACGAAGCAAAAAAAGAATCGTAAAGTGTATTGACGTAATGGTTTTCGGAAAAAAGTGAGGTGAGAGTTTGAACAAATTTACTCGACAGGTGAATCTGAATAACTCTAGTCGGAAATCAGCACCACATCATCTTCGTAACTCGTATAAGTTCTGTATCTTACATTGCTCTAAGTTACTTTGTTAAGATTGATAAGTATGGAACTTTCTTTATGTAGATTGCATTCGATTCATAAAGGTATGTTAGCTTATTGACATGTGCGTTATATTCTTAGTATCAGACACTATGATATTTAGGCTTTATTGATGTGAAAAACTTGTTACGTTAGCTATACTATTTCGTTGACCCCACATGATAATAAAAATAGTATTAGCTAATATGGAACTTATTGTTAAGAATAGTTACGCTATAGGTATAAGATGAATCAGACAATAACACAGTGATATGTTAGGAGATATGCGATAAAAAAGTGTGAATAGAGATAGAAATGTCTCGATCATCGCAATGTGACTACATTGACTAGTTGTTAAGTATAACCCCTTTTTTCGCATTGGGTGTTAATAGTACACTGTTATTTGTCGGTTAAGATGAGTTAGTTTGAACTGGTGTACCATTATTATTCTTCAGTTAAGGTTATATTAGCTTATGAATGAAAAACTTTGTTACGTTAGCATACTATTCGCTGTCAGTATGATAATTAGTTAGGTTAGATTAAATTTTGTAAATGTGTACTATGTTAATGGTTAAAGAAATAGTCTTCTAGAGCAGGGTTTCTCAACCTTTTAAGTCTCCGCGACCCGCCGAAAGCCAAAAACCATAAAGTGAGTAAAGATTTAGCAGACCGCAAGCCAAAATAAATACCATAATATAAATATCCTAATCATAAGGTATATTTATATATACTATAATATATAAACCGCACTATATATAAATATACTAAATATATATAGTATAGATATATATAATATATATATATATATATATATATAGATATATATATATATATATATATAGATATATATTATATATAATTATATAATATAATTCATTAGTTATAATTTTGATTTATTAATTAAGTATTTAATTATTTTAATTAATATTTAACTTTCATAAATTAAACAACTGTGTAACATTTGGATTATTTAAATGATTATATATTATGAAACAATTTGGCTCGCCACATGTCCCGGCCCCCGTTGGGGTCGCGCCGCGGTTGAGGAAACGCTGTGTTAGAGATATGTTTGAAAAAAGAAACTATAATAGAAAGTATATGGTTGACCCGGTACGGTCTGTATGCGACGTCGGTTACTTTCCTTTGTTAAGTATGGTTTTTTGTTAATTTGATGCTGATCTATCGTGTTTAAGACTGTTAGGTCTTGATGTTACTATACTCTATATCTTACCATCAGGTATTTATGTTCAGCTTTCAGTATGTGAAAACTTTGTGTATTCAGGCATTGGAGTGATCGTGATATTTGATGAAAAGAGAGGAGTTTTATGCGTAATATAAATATACCAAAAATGATACTTAAAATTGATTTGAAGTCAAATAGATCAAAATAGCTCAATGAGGAGGAGTGAGAATGGCTCCTTCTACTGGATAGGAAGGAACAAGTGGTTGTGTTTTTCCTCGTTATAACCTCATTAACGGCTTTGTTGTAAATGTAAAAATGTAAATTTTTCTTACTTTATAAATTAATTTATAAAAGAATAGAGAAATTATTGAGTTGAATTCAGAAGATATAAATATTTGAAAGCATTTTAAACAAAAAGTCAAAAGAATGAAATCTGGAAAAATAAAAAAAAGTATTTTAAAAACAAAATGTTTTAAAGAAAGAAATGACAAATAAATTAAAAGTTTTTTAAAAACGAAAAAAGTGGTTTAAAGAAATGAAATTTAAAAAGGAAATAATATTGATTAATTATTTGAAGAACTTATTCCTTAGAAGGTATGTAATAAAGGTTTGTTAAACTATGGGAAATAGCCTGATTTTTAAATTATTAAATGGAAAACTTTAATTTACAAAATTTTATTTTAAATGTTTTCCCCTTTTTTCTATATGGCTGTAAACTAATTTAAAAAATCACTCTGTTGGTTGGGCAGTAATTTAAAAAGTATAATTGAAAACTATAATAATACAGTATAGAAAAGATAACTTGTAACTCTGTAAATTAATACAGGATAAGAAGGATAATTTAATATTTCGTAAATTAATGGAAAGTTTTTAATTATCCTCTTCACCGTCAGGTATTCAGAAGAGACTGCAGCACCTTTATCAGTCGAGTTGAAGAAAGTTACTATGCCTGGAAGGTATGCTGTTGCTATTCAGATTTTGTCGTCATTGTGTGAAAAGGAAAGATGTGAGATATCCATTTCGCCAACCTTTGGTAAAGTAACTCATTCAAGTTATAAATGCCTTGGAAAAGTTAGTCGTGTTGAGTCGATTAGGGATAAATCCAAACATTAAGTTTCTATCTACAGAGACACATGGGCTGGCGCTAGGCGAAGAGAGAGAATAAGATTTGTGAAATTTTCTTGCCGGTAAAAAACACGATAAAAGATGGGTTTACAGAAAATACTATAGTCGTAATAGGAAAATGTATGTAATAATCAAACCGTTAATCCTTTATTATGGCATTTGAGCACAGAGCTAAAAAGATATATAGAATCGATTCGTTCTTTACTATTTTTAGTAAATTCTTTTCCCGGGTCGCTTAAAAAGAAAATTTAGAATAAATAAATTCGGCGGTGTCGTAATAGTCATTTGACACTACCATGGATATACCAGTAGAGGTCAATAACTAATTGAATAGATCTCGGAGGGCAATTTGGGATAGGGGCTTGATTGTATGTTAGGGTTTTCTCATCGTCTGTCTACAGGTTCGGCACAGCGGGTAGATACGGGATCAATTTATTGCGACTCTATATGTTAGCACGGGAACGTTCCTCGGCAAAACATTTGATCTCTACTTTGTTTTCCTGGTTATACGTGGTGAACAGACGAGGTGTGTGGATGCGTGCAAATCGTCCCTAGAAGTGAAGATGATAATAATTGACAGCTTATTTTTCAACCTTGTACGACCTACGTGCAGGTTTAATTAGCGGATCCCGCACTTACAAGTGCGGAAGGACGTATCACTTTCTATAGTTTTAGCGATTTTTTTTTAGCCCATATTATAGCAGAATGATGAATAATATAATTTAGATTAGAAAAATAAGCTTAATCGACGAATAGCAATAAAAAAAATAAATACATATCAATTATTGTTTAATATTTATATTTATTTATATTTTTTACATTTCCTGATACATAAGATTTCTTCAAGGGCAATCTAAATTTTTCTTTCGTGTCTGTCTGGGTAGATTTCTATGGAGACTTCGTTATAAAATGATATTGAGTCAGGAATGTTTCTGGGCGTAGTACAAACCTAGTGAACCGTCAGAAGGGATATCCCTCAAAGCATTTTTCTAACATACGTTTAAATTTTACTGTTTATCCGCTCGCCGGACAATATATATTGTTTTTTGAGATATAAAGAAATATTTTTATTTTTTTAGTGTTATTTTTTACCATCCAAATAATCACTTAACACGAATAATATTATATATTTATTAGAGGTAATATATTATTAAAATTATAATAAAATTAATATTGAACGACGCCCTGAGTGCAAAGATTTGTAGTAGTTGTAGTAGCTGTAGTAGTTTTTATTTTTAATTAAGACAGATCATATGATTAATTAGTATTTTATGTATTTTTCTATGTTCTTAGTAGTATTTATATTTTATTAATAAAGCTTCATTACCGTTAGAATTTTTCGTTTGTTTATCTACAAATACGATAGTGAGTTTACGTAATTTACGAGAGGCGAAATACTCAAGATATAGGGGTAAATACGAAAGCGGGATTTCTGCTAACGGCGTTATACATATTTCAATGAACTTATTCCTATAGATTTATATCATAAAAGACCTCAACGATTAACAGAGAATTATTAATTCAAGGGACGAACTATCTGATAAGCGAAATATTATATTAATATAATATATATAGTAATAACGTTCTATTCTGTACGTTAATATGAAATCATTAATTCTCAGTTACAAAATTTTATGAAAAAAATATTGAGAGATAATAAAATAAAAAAATAATAATATATTATATATCGTTAAATTGACCTCCGATGTTAATTACTAAAATCTTAAAAAATTAAATTTTACTATACAGGATAAATCCAGTTTGAATAATTATATATAAACTTTGTAACATAGTAGCATCTTCATTAAAGAGTGAATCGCCGGAATGTAAGAATGAGTTAGATACATCGTAGCAGAAGTCCGAGAAGTGAATAATTGATGAAAATATCAAAATCTATATATTTATAGAATAATAATTAATAAAGGTTATAACAAAATATGTTAAAGTAGTTAAGTATTCTACGTTAGAGGATATTTATGTTATAATACGGGCAGTAAGATTGAGTTAGAACTAGATAAATATTAACGTTACAAGATGAGTTAAGTTCTGGGAAAATATAAGCCTGTCAATATTATGACATCTTACACTTCTATGGTAAAAATTTCGGCTAAATTTTCTTGTTAAAGATGGATGGAACTTTCAAAAAATAAATATATGTATTCCAAATAATAAATCATATATAATATCGAACACTTAAAATAAGGGAAGATTTACATGAAGTAATATATTAATAACAAGAATAATTAATAGTATAGAAAAATAAAAAAATAATATAAGGTCAAACAGTTAATAGATAGTATAGCTACAGTCAGACTATAAAATAACAAATTCGTTTTGACTATTGGGTCCAATAATATACTAATATAAGCGTAAATATATTAATAATACTATTAGATAGGTAGCTCATCGTACACAGGATGAGACATTGCGCGATTTAAATCGGACTGACTATACTCGTTCTTATAATATCATATGATCTATTTTTGATAATTCATTGGTTGGGAAAAATTTAGTTAGAGAAATATTCATTAAAAAGGGACGATAGAAAATCAAAAATCTTAAAATATAGTAAAAATGTATAATAAAGTCTATAAAATAAATAGAGTAGATAGAGTTATATTGCGTGTCATTCATACTCTATTACGCCGATTATGGCGGAACTCTTAGGGTTGTTCCCGGAACCTTTATGACAATGACCCTCATGTCCAGGGGACCACATCCGCTTGCATACCCCCGCTAGACGACCATGAATTATTAGTTGAGAAGTGTTATTGTGATTTCTAAGTGATTCTTTACGTATGATTAGAAAAATATAATTTTTTATTTTTTTGCAACTGATAAAAAATTTGTGTAGTAAATATTTATTGACTATCGTTGATGACACCAAGGCCTATTGATAAAAATATTCGTAATGTTCTATACTACGTAAATCAGTGTTTCTGGAGATTAATAAAATATGATGCAGTATCTTCAAGAGGATCTTCTTGGAGGTAGATGCCTAATATAAGCAGCAGATACTTCGGTGGCTCTACGTCTCACGACATCAAGAAAGCGGAACGATGTTGGGGACTAGAGTTCCGCAACTGTCCCCGGGGTTGAAAGACTTACTGCGTCTTCTAACAATAATTTATAAACTCAAGAGTGAAACTTTTTCTTATCGTAGGAAAATGACCGCAGATAAATCAGTTTACTTTACGACAAATGAATTCCAACTAATTTTATTACACCACTTACGTAGTCTTTGTATTTTCTTTTTTTAATAAATGCGCTTATAAACTCTAAAGGGGTATCGGCACACTTGTAAAGTACGTTGATGTCCTTAAAAAATGAATATGGACATATAATTATATCATATGGTTTCTTACGAAAATAGCATATGCCTATTAATGGATATTTTTGATATACTAATTAAGATATCAGCAGTTATACGGTCTTTACTTAATATTTCAAGTTCAGTGGAGAAGCAAGATCAAGGTATAGAAAGCTGAAAAGGAGGAGAAGTGCAGTCATAGTGAACGGGAACAGTCACTATCTTATAGATTGTTCTTCACACGAAATAAAGATATAAGAATATAGGGTGCTTAGGGATCACATGAACAATGTCTAAGGGCTGTACTAAACGGAAGGAGAGACGTCTAGTAGCAGTATCAAAGACATCGTAGCGTTAGGGCATCAGAAGCGTTTTATCGTATATTTTGAGAAAAAAAAAACATTTCTGTAACATTAAAATTATACGAATGTATTATCGAATTCTTTACTATCTGAGAATTATTTCGATCTAAACCGTAAAGTTTTAATAAAGTCTATCGGGATCAGCAGGCTTAGCTAGGAGGGTCTAGGGATTATGAATTATAAGTTTTAACTCTAGTGTTCATAGACAAAACTTTATTAAAGCGTAGAAATCAGTCTTAGAATAATTAATCTTTTTGAAATTTATACCCAAGCGGTTTACTATAGCAATCAGACAAAGAAGTAAAATTAAAGGCATTGTATTAATTAACTTGCGAGTTGGACGCTTAAACGATGGGGCGCAGTATTTTGGGATCGCCTCACAATCTTGATATTTATTTAACGTATATATTTATATATCAAAGTGATTACTTTTAGAAAGTCATACGACTACCACCCGAAAAGTAACAAGTAAAGGGTCTTAAGCCCTGTACAGCTGCTTTAGTAATTTTTAAAGTCAAAGAATAACAAGCTTTAGTAAATCTGATAACTATATGGGGTCGTAATATAAATAATATATAGTTATATATAATTTATTAATAAATATTAGAATTTAATAGAACAGTTTCAAGACTTTAAAGATAAATAATATAATATTATACCAATATGATGAATAAATTATATATTTAAGTAATTTTTATAAAGATTAGATTCCGTAATTATTTTATTTATTATATTTGGTTATCTCTCGGGATAAAAACTATATCTAGCTTATAATGAGATAAACAAAAAATTTATTTTGCCCAATTATCCCGAAAGTAGAGTAGTGAACTGTAGAATTATTATTATCTCAGTGCATTACGAGTGAACGGCTTAGTTAAATAGGAGGGATAGCATAATATTATTATATATTAATTATATATTATATACCCTGAATATATATTATATAAAGTGTATATAAAAAAATGACTCATATGAACATTCAAATTATTTAAGTGAGGGACTAGTTATGCGTTAGTTTTTATAGTTAATTTAACACTATTAGTCACCTCTAAAATTATTTTTTCATAGAAAACTGAATTTAGGAGATTAATAATAAAAAAAATAATTATTATATATAAATATTATATAAATTATAGTAATTATAATATAATATTAATATAATTTATATAATTATATATATATATAATATAAAATTACTATAATTTATAATATATAATATATATATATATATATATTATATTTAATAATATATATATATATTATAAAAAATATTAATATTATAAATATAATATTATATATATATTTATCCTCATCAATAATAAGAATAGTGAGTCCCGTGATTGCTTACTCTGAAGACACAGTATGTAAAGAGTGAGTTGTGTGACTCAACAATAAAGAGTCACGTTACTACTTAATTATAATAAAAATTAATATACAGTATACAGAATTTTAGTATGTCTCGAAGTATTGACTCAATAACAATACAGTATTCTTCAGCCTCAATGAAAAAGGTTGTGTTGAAAAGTGACTTAGTAATATCTTCCAGCAATAAAAGTGAAGATTACTTTAATAAGTTTAAACTTAGCCAATCTTTGCCATTAAAATTCTAAAATGAAAAAATTTAGAAAAAAAAATATCAATTTTTTCAGAGGTCGGAACATTTTGGAGAGCGATTTTGATTATAGAACCTTTTAGAGACTTTATTATAAAACGGTATTCTGAAGTGAATAATCATCACTATTAGTAGACTAATTTTTAGCTTAAATAGACGTTCTATAATATAGATGTAAAATGGATTTCTAATAATTTCTAAGCTTCATTATTATTTTTGGTACTTTTGACGAAATAAGTTACTAGTTGTAATGTTCGCAGATTGAAAGAACTTCTACCCAGAATTGCTATCAATGCTCGCTTTATGTCCAACAAACACTAAAGAGTTTCAGACTTCTCCATTCAGAGTTGCATCGCTGGAAGGACATGTCTGTAACTTTTATATTTGAGGGTCTGATGGTTTAGAAAATAGTAGGGAATACACCTACACCTACACATACAACAACAAAATTAAAATCTTAAGTGGAAAAATGTAGTCAGTTTATGGATTAGCCCTGATTGTTAAATATATATTGAGTATATGGGTAAGGAATTATAATAAAAAATAAGATAAGAATAAGAAAATATATATTAATATGTGAATAATCTGTTAATTTTTTATTTTAGAGATTGTGAGCACCTTCGCGTACGATTGCTGTAATTATTATATATTATTTTATTTATTATTGAGGATTATTATTTGCTCGAAATAAAAACTCGCTTAAGGAAACAAAATTTATTTTGCACCAAATCTCTCCAAAGAAAGAGATAGAGTATATTCAAGCCAACCAGGAGTGAAACATGGAGCGATCTGCAGTCTGAGTTTTTTTTAACAGTGTTATGTTGCAGGTGTATCCTACGATTCAAGTCATAATAGAAACTGTTAAGATACTTTGGAAAAGTCTCGTTAAATTGTTCTTCATTCCTAAAACCTTTTTTAAATCTAGGGTATAAAAAAATACACTGGGAAATAATTTCTGTGGTCTCTTTATCCACAAATATCTTTTCTAATCCATCAAGGAGGCTGTTCAGTAAACCCATTACTTCATCAGATAATGAAATATTTGCGGATGACATTTGCGACACTTGCTTCACTAATGTTCTAAACAGGAAACAAGTTTTCGAGAGGGAAAGAGCTTTTTCGGAACTAATTTCCCTGGTTACTTCCTCAAATATACCCAAAACTTTTACCGCCTCTTCAGTGATTTTCCATTCCTTAACATCTAAATTTTCTATGTACTTGCACTGAAGCAGCGCCAACGTTAATATGATGGGTTCTTTATTTGACAATGCCCGATTTAACATATCAAAGGTGGAATTCCACCTTCTTGCATGGTGAATCTTGTTTCAGTTTGAGGAGATTTTTATTTATGCTTTTCTGGGCTTCTTGTAATTTTGCGAAAGCCGTGCTACTTCTTTTGAAATGGTGCACAATTCCCCTAATTTTAGATGCTACGTTATCCTTTATAGAGTTTTGAACTATCAAATTTAGTGAATGTGTGAAGCAAGCAATATGGCTAATATTAAGACTTTTTATTGCCAATTTTATGTTTGCGGTATTATCTGTCACAGTGGCGACTATTTTATTCCTGATGTTCCATTTGATCAGTTTTGCATCAAGCCATTCTGCTATATTTATTGCAGTATGATTGACTTGAAAATTCGAGCACTCTATCAAACTTGAATTTAGTTTCGTTTCGCCATCAAAATAATGGGCTGTTATGGCATAAAAACTATCGTTATTTATAGACGTCCAATTGTCGCAAGTAATGCAAATGGCTTTTGCTAGCTCTAGTTTAGTCACAAGTTTTTCGGATATGGTAAGATAAAGTGACTGGATGAGACTCTGAGAAATAGTTTTTCGATCTGGGAGACTGTACCCTGCGGGCAAACCATTTTAAACAACTTTTTAAATTCAGTTTCCTCCAGGATGCTGAAAGGATGAAATTCATTGCATATCATTTTCGTCAATTGTATGTCCACTGCCCGACTTTTACTCAAGGGCACAGGCTTTATGATTTCGACATAATTGTTCACTTCAAGTTGTTGAGACTCGGGGAGAATTATTGAAGGTGAGGGAGTTAGAACAGTTTCCAACAAAGGGTCTCTCTGGCTCTCCCAAATGGATGTTAGAGGAGACGGCGATGGGGAATATAAAACAATATCAGAGGAAGAACCACACGCGTGTTCTAGTTTGGAAACGAGAACAAAACTTGTTTCTCTCACCTATGAATTTGTCTCCTTTAGTCTAACAGTTGAAGCAGATCTCGAGGGACTTCTTCCTCTGCCTTTCGTGGAATTAGTACAAGGTGGTTATATTCTGCAGGTCGCCTCACAAATTATCGAGATCTGAGAGAACACTTAACGCGATTCAGATACTTACAAGTAGCCTCTTTGTTTCATCCCTGAGGTAAGGTAAGTGATCAAACAGACGTCACTGGTAAGTCGATTCGACTATTTTCCTTTCCTAAAAAAAAAATAGAAAAATATTTTAGTTTAATTAGAATATAAATATATTTTAATAAATCAAATAAACGTCTATGAGCCGTTCAGACACTTCATCTACAGTTATATTATTATATATATATATTATATATAATTATATATATATATAATATATATATATATATATATATAATATATATATATATATATTTATATATATATATCATATATATCTATATTATATATTATTATATATATATAATATATATATTATATATATTATGAAAATTGAAAGCTTATATTATTTTTTTTTAACACAAAACTTATTAAACTGGCAATTTGGAATTCATTATTATAAGAACACGTCATTCTAATAAATTTCTTAATCGTTTTCTAATGGAAGGTGTAAAAATGCAGGCCTTTACGTTACAGTCTTAAATTGCTATTCTACAGTAAGGATGCTGAATTGCAATAGGATAATAATAAAATTCATATTTGATTCGGATGGTTCTGAATTGAGGCCACTTCTTCCCAATCTTTCCAGTATAAATTTAATTTTAGCGACATTCTAAACTGTTATATATATATATATAATATATACTATATATATATATATTATATATATATATATATAGTATATTACTATATATATTAAAAATATATTTAAAAAATATATTATAAAAATTTTTTATATTACAATTAAATTATTTAAATTTACATCATATATTATTTATATTATATATATATATATATCCATATATATATATATATATATATATATATATATATATATATTATATATATATAATATATAATATATAATTATATTATATATATATATTATTCTTATTATATATTATATATATACTATATCTATTTAAGGCGTGGGGTCCCATGGAAGCAGGTTTAGCACGCTTTAGTAAATAAAGATAATTTTCAAAAATTTTACTTTTTAGAGTTAACGATTACATTGCGGATATTATGCAATATTCTATTTTATCAATTTTTTTGGTTTTGATTTTAGTTACTTATAGTATCGCATACGTAGTCTTGCTTACCATTCAATGGTCGCCTTGCGATTTTTGGAGAGAGAGAGAGAGAGAGAGAGGAGAGAGAGAGGAGAGAGAGAGAGGAGAAGAGAGAGAGAGAGAGAGAGAGAGAGAGAGAGAGAGAGAGCAGAGTAATGTAATTGACTCAATATCATAAGCAAATGACATAAATGGAATTTTTCCAATAAAACATCCTTTTCCCGCAGAATTATTAAAAATTGACTTCTTCCTATTCCAAAAGCATATTTTTCCGCTTAATATACGAAATATTTAAATATAAATAATTAAAACATTTATTAATTTGAATTTAATTTGATAATAAATACATTCCATATTTTAAATCACCCCTTGAAGGGAACTCTGAAGACAAATCTTAGCTTCTTAGCTATTTCCGTAGTGACCTCACTGTGTGTGAAATTTTTTTTTACTCTTTGGTGGATCAAGTGGGAATTTTATTTCGGAATTTATTAATGCTGACATATATTAAATTGATGCGAACCATAACAGTCAGTCCTCTATTGGAGAATTCTGCTAAGGTACAAAATCTGGTGTAACCAAGCACTCATCGCAAGCTACTTCTGGAAGGATTCTGCTCCCGATATTTGATACTCCACGTTGAGAGAAGCACTTGTTGATGAACTATATTTACTTTCCGAAAGTTTTTAAGGAGTGGGCAGAGTTCGATGGTCCATTCACGGTGGTCTTTGAGTTGGGGTTTCTACATAGGATGACAAGGACATTCTTTACCGATTTAATAGATGTACATATCAAATCATCTTCTGACAAGAAAGTTAGGTCGAGCTGCTCCCTTGCTACCTAATTCAAGTCTCTTTTTTTTTAAGCGACTGTGTGACATGAAAATTCATCACAAAAACATCTACCTTCTACCTTCAATCTAATATAATAATTTCTTAATCTGTTTTCAAACCAATGCAAGGCAGTTCCCTGCTGTCATATACTGTAGCCATTTCAGTAAGATTCACAGATAATCTGTAAACATCCAGCGGAATTGTCTTTAATTTTCTGTAGAAACTCATTACACCAGCCAAGGCAGTCTGAATGCAACTCAGTAAAATTGATCTGGGCACTATTGTAAGGATCCAAGGTATTCTGCATTTTGTGGGTCTAATTTGGCCACATTAAAGATTCCACCTGCCTCAAGATTCTATTTTGCTCTACGCTGGAGTATGAGCAACTTTTGGGAAAGAAGAAGGGAGAAACATTCAGCAACTACCACACGCCGAAGAGAGGAGCCGGAAAACTCAATTAGATTACCTATAAGACGCACGACCTTTAATAGTCCTTAGGTTCTAGGGTGTTCAGTAGCTGTAGTTTTTTTCCTCATTAATGAGCATGTAGCCCTTCAGACACATCAAACCCACAATACTGTAACCCAAGATTAGCGTCCCCAAATTTTGGGCAACTTATCAGCACCTAAGTTTAAATATAAGCTTTTAACTGTCCAATACCATTTCGCTAGCATATTTAATGTGCCCATCAATTACAGTAGGAGAAGATACATGAGAAATATCATCATGAACTGTAGATGTTAGGATTTTAAAGAATTTAAGAAATGTACTTTGTGTACTATAGGATGGAATGAAAGCCTTCTACAATACTATTATTTGAGAAACTGCCAAAAGGAGGTGTTCGATGTCAAGCTTTCGGAAATTGAGTGATTTAAGGTTGCAAAAAGGCTTCTTGATATCCAAAACAGAAAAAGACTTTTCACCTATGGAGTAGGTTTGTGGAACGTTCATTAAGTTATGGGGGACTGAAGTTGTCGCGAATGTGCTCGTAGGTTCAGTAATCTCAAGTCTGCCACTATTCGACTCCACCACAAGGTTTAGAGAGCACTGATATAGGAAATCCCAGTGAATGTGAGGGAGAAAGTACCCCCCCCGGAGTTACTACCGCTTTTCCCTTTGGCCTTATCATATTGACCAGTAGGGATTCTGCGTCTTTTAATATTATAGGGGGGGGATGCTGTAACAGTAGAGCGTATATGCTGATTAATTCAACTTAAGAAATTATTTTTCAGCGGAGGTAGGGGAAATTTGAAACACATTCGTTATCATCTTAAAGCTAGAATCACTATTATCACCCAATATTTTATTTTCAATCGTAGCAAAGGCATTGTATCATATAACAACCTGGGGACTTATTATTACTTATTTCTTATTATTAAATATACTGTTATTATATTATTATTATTTAATTATATTATTATTATATAATTATTATTATTTATTTTTCTCATTCATATTAACACTTACTATCATTCTCGTATTATTCTCCCATCTGCCCCTGCTTTTTCCTCAATAATGATAGATTTTATTTGATTATTATTACAGAATTATTATTATTATTATTATATTATTATTAAAGAGTTCCATTGTACTGCAAATGTAATATTTATCTGATGACAGATCCAATTCTATGTAATAATTACAACTAAGAGAAGGCGCTGAGGGGAGTGGAGTTT
This sequence comes from Trachelipus rathkii, assembly GCA_015478945.1. Classification (NCBI taxonomy): domain Eukaryota; kingdom Metazoa; phylum Arthropoda; class Malacostraca; order Isopoda; family Trachelipodidae; genus Trachelipus; species Trachelipus rathkii. Next base: position 8,540 of record JABUQX010105705.1, on the reverse strand, counting down.
AGGAGAGGAAGTTAAATTACATAATTATATCTCTTCATGGGAAGCGTTTCAAGTTTTTTTTTTTATACTTTCCAAGATAACAAGATATTTTCCCATGATAATGTCCCCTCTATATAACTCTTATAAAAAAAAAATATATGCTGAATAAATATTTCTAGATGAAAAGTTAAATTTACAATATATATTATGCTAATTAACTTAATAGGGATGTATCATAATTCCTTTGCATTATAATTTTTATGGTTTCTTATAATGTTTATTCAATTGTGATCTGAGATCATTAGCCTGTAAGAAAAGTAGCCAATAGAATTTTATCTTTTACTCTTGCAGAAAGCCCTTATTTATATAAGAAAAGCACTTATCCTGTAATTCGGATTATGAATATTATTCCTTAGATATTAAGCATCATTATTAGAAAATGAGCCGATAAATTTTAAATTTTTAATACTTTTATAGTTGATAATTTACTATTTTGGAACAGTCTGCACTATATTGATAAGAATTTGCAATTCTGGTAAGGAGCTGACTATTTCAGCTAAACTTGATAATGTATATCTCTTTACTACTTAACACTTAACCATTTTGGTGCTAAAATCATAACTGTAATATAGTTCAACTCATTAAATTCTCTATGGATATGCTTAAAGTCTTTCTATTAAAATATATAGGGCCAAATCTTGCGCACAATCACCTCGGTAGAGTACTGGGTTGGGTCTCTATACATAGCTCTTTGATACAGAGATTTACTTATAAACATTCTCGTTCGTCTCTCTTAGTAACGCAACAATTTGGATATTAATTATATGACCCAGCTATCTTATGGCTTTCGTTGTTGTGCATTCACAAATCACTGATAGCTACTCTGATTCAAATTGCTTGCTAATAATGAATCACTACCGTTAAATGACCATGTTTGTCTTGGTTCACAGTTACATTGAGCCATATCTCCCCACTTGCTAATACGTATTTCAAAACGTCTTGTTAGTATTGATGTAACTTAGTTGAGTACCCTTAATTACTTTATTGTGTATTAAAATACATTTGCCACTTATCTGACTCACCCAAACAGATCATTTCAGATCATTTTTGGAATCTTTTATACATCTCTTCACTATTGGTTACATAAAACGAGGCCTGGCCACTCTTTGGTATTTCAATACTTAGCAACTTAGTAAAACAAGCATATGTAGACGTGACACTGTTGCTTTAAATCAATTTTATTGTTATGCGGGAAAATAGTGGTTCCAGCACTGACCCTGTTGGGGACACCAACTCATCACGTATTTCCATGATGGACTTAAAGGCCATTAGTAGTGTACACGCATTGTTATTTTTCGTATGGTTCCACATACCACTCGCTTTTATCCAAACCATGGTCACCAGTCCAGGCGGTATTATTTACCATACCTCTTCACACTAATTTTCCTTACCTTTGTGAGGATTCTCCTTACATTATATGCTGGGGGATACTCACTTATTAAAACTTGCAGGGTGTTGCTAAAGGGATCTTAAGATACTATGAACATTAGAATCTACTGAGACTCCTCGACATGCAGCTCAGTAATGTATTCTATAATCTGACATGACACTCTAACGACCCGTTTCTGAACCAACGTTGTCTGGGAGTCATACAATAGACACTTACCTTGTGTCTTCCTAACATATTTCTCTCAACTATGCTTGGCATTTACTTTGAGTAACATTCTTTCCACGACATCAACTTCCTTACACAGCAGACTGATTTAGGCTGAGAATAAGTATACTTTATTTGTTTTACTTTAAGTCTATGTTTAATGAAACTAAGTCCTATTATGCATGACCTTTAAAAGATTCTACTATCAATAATTTTCCGTAAAGTTTCATGAATCAAATCTAAACAACTCCTTTATTGTGCAGTTTTTCTCATATATATTACTAAACATCGTCGAATAGAGTTATTACTGCTATCATATAGTTACTATAGTTACTATCGAAAGTACATTTTTATCTAAATTCTTTTTACATTCCTAACATTTTTATTATTATCTTTATGTAATATGTAATATATTATTACTCATTTCTTACCCTATATACTTATCGTTGGGACAATAAATATCTATAAATTAGAATTATTGAACAGGTTAATTAACTTTTAAATTATTTTCTACAAGGTAACTTAGTCCCTTTCGTCGATCAATGAAACTTCAAGTGGAAAAAATTTTGCGGCACTCCACGGTTCTCATATTAAGGTCAGCGTATTTCAAAATTCCAAAGATGAAAGCTCACAGGGAAAGGTCTTCCCTGCAAGGCTCCCCAAATTAGAAAATTATCAATTATGAAATAAAATATTTAAAAAGATAGGTGAAATTTATCATATTATTTTTCCAACCAGAATACATGATTTTCATTAAAAGAGCATTACACTATACTATCGAGAACACACCTAGCATCCATAATGCATAGCAATGAACATATTTTTTAATAGGAGCTCAATATCTCAGCATCCTGTTACACATTAATATGAGTAGTAGGTATTAACATTAAACTAGGCATGCTTCAGCTTACATTAATTTTTACTATTAACTTAAACAAAGAAAAAACAAAATCTTTAAGAGAAAAAAAAAGGCTATTATGTATGTAAATTGTTTATTCACTACATTGTTAACTTTGAATTTTAGTCCGACTTCATGAACTATTTTTTTCAGATCAATTTCTCGAAGTTGTTTTAACAGTTCTCTCTTTTCGTTTCTCTACTCTTTAATTCTCAATTATACTCTACTCATCAGATTAAATTTGGTTCCATGAAACATCCTCGAAATAACGATCTTCTAAATCTATTCTGTCCATAGGCACATGCTAGTAAATGAAATTAGTTGCAGTTTTGTAAATTTTTTTTTTTGTGGGGCTCCAATAGGGGTTCATGGATTTTTGTGTAGATTACATTATTCCTGATTTTTTTCACAAGGTAGTTGTGTTGATTTAAAGCTGGCCGAAAAGTTTTAAGTTAGAATATCCTACAATAAAAATGTCAAATACCTTCTGAGTATTTTATATATTACTTTATCAAATATATATCTAGTTCGCTATATACAGTAATATTATATTACAATTTTACTTAGATAGCACAAAACCGTCGACTTAGGTATACTGGCTGGTGATAATTTAGATTATTTACCAAGTAAAATTTAAGATCACTAAATTCCTGACTTAGGATATATTATCTCCATCAGAATTATAATTTGTTAGATATAATTATTCTTACTGAAATGGGTAGCTATATACATGTAACTAGATACTAAGTATACATAGGGAATCTTGCATTTGGTTAACAATTCCGAACTTCTCTCTTTTAATACTGAGTTCAGCATAAGTATAGCTTATGATAGTTATTATTGGGTTAGTAATATTATTTTTATATCAAGTCATCAATACGTATCAAATAACGAGACTTATAGATGGTATATGACCTAGTGAGGCTCAATGAGTTATTACATTCTGCCGACACGAAAGACGCAATTAAAAATTTGGTATTTTTACATAAAATCTAATAAATTCACGTAATTAGGTCCTGAAGGACGGAAGTGTATATAAAATCTATGAGAATCTGACGAGAGTACTCTCACTAATCGACTAGCCCATCGTACGATACTGCATAATGGAAACACTAAAAATCTAGGCAACTGCACCACTTTGGCTCTCCGGTGTACGGGAGTGCGGAGCCCCATAATGAATAGCATTCCTCCTGGGTCAATCCGAGCATGGCTTCAATCTTCTTGTCACAAATAAGCATATTTCAATATCGATATCTCACTTTCCGATGTAAGACCAGATGGCATGATTCTTCCATGAAAAAAATAATATAATCATGTTTATTTAATAATATATCTCCTACATTAACCCTGGCTACAAGCGTAGCCGAGGGTAAATTCCAGAGGCGTGCCATACGAAGTTCAACTTTTTCTCGCGCTCTCTCTCACTCTCCTTGCCGAAATTCATTACGTCCTGAGCCATTGGGGGGCGTTAAACTCCGTGGTAGAATACTGCGTTGGGAGTCTTAGGGGTGGAACTGGGTTAAATGAGTATTGGCTTTGTCCCTAATAATCTTCCTTACTGCACTGTGGGTCCTCCGTGGGGGAAGTTTGCTGGAGATATTTTACACAATCGTCGCATCACTCGGGCTATTTATTTGTTTCTTCCTCTTGTCTCGGTATATGCTCACCAGATGAGATACCTTTTTATGTCTCTCTAATGTAGTGCAGATTTTTAGTATCATGGACATGCTACCAGCGCGCGGTTGGGTGACGTGCGTGCGACTGTACTTCAGGGTAGATGACGGTATCGGTGGGGGTCATGGCATAGGGAGGTGACGCGTGGGTACATATGTCTAGTGATTCCCGGTGTCGGGTCTTCGCGATCATTGACGTTCATTTAGCACGGTTGCATGTAGAGAGAGAAGGTGACGGGGCGCGATTGGCGCTTATCGTAAAACATAAGAGGTGTGGTGCGGTGCGGGAGAGAGCTGCGGTGGACACAAAAATTATCATATCTTTTTAGGTGCAAGGTTAGCAGTGGGATGTGTGACAACTCATCTGTGCTGTGGATAGGGCGTAGACAAAATATTAATTAATATGTTAGATGTTTGATGCATGTGTGACGTTGTTGAACTAACTCTAGATGACTTCGTTGATATATCTCTAAAGCGTGCGCGCTAGGCCAAAAATCTGCCTAAAATTCCGAGCACTCAAGGACAGAACGCTCTATAATATATTTATATATTCTAATATTAAATATCATCTCAGAACTGAAAAGATTGTATTATATATTTTATTATATTTTTATAATATAATAAATCATTCTTATATTTTATATATAGTTCCAATTAATTTCTTGCTATTTATAATTGAATTAATAATGAATATATAGTTATACAGCATATATCACTAATATATTATATAATCTCATTACTCTCTTTCATATTTGCGCAGGGATCTATTCTTTCTGATCTTCGATGTGACAGTGAGGCATGAATTGGAATACTGACTCTGTGAGCAGTGCTAGTATTTGGTTTCAGTCAAACTCAGCGAATGTTTTGGACAATCTTCGCAATATGAACAATAAGCGAAAACGATGCAGTTTAGTTTTACTTCCCGCAAGAATAATTAGACATATGTCGTTGAACTTGATGACGATGAGGATTGTGCAAGTACCTCGTCCCTTCATAGGTTATTTGATCCTGCAACCCGTTCAACCCCTATATATTTATATAATATATAATATATATATATAATATATATATTCTATATATATATATATATATATATATACTATTTATATATATATATATATATATATATATATATATATATATATATATATATATATATATAATATATAATATATAATATATTATATATTATTATATATTTATGGTTTACATGCACACATCTAGAATATATAGATAGAATATTTCATTTTACATCATTTGCGTCTCATTCACAACCCATCTTTCATTTCATTTCTTGGAGGCAGTAGAGTCATAAATGGCGATGTGGATGAAATTATCGATGATTCTACACATTTTTTTGTTATTTGCATAAAATTTTTAATCAAAAAAAGTTTTTAGTTTTTAGTTAGTATATTTAATGCACTCACACTTATAGGATAGAAAATATGTGTTTGGCTGGGGCTTTTTCTTATAAAAAAAAGTAACATTGTGTTTTATAAAAGGTTTTAAAAATTTTGTTTCTCATTTGCTATACACTTCTGTCATACACATTGAAAGTTTATTAATATAATCAAACATAACCTAGTTTATCAAAAAAAAGGTTTAAATAAGGTTAGTAAGCCGTGAAAAATTTGACCACCGGCCTACCAACTATGTGATTTTTAAAGAGGGTGCTACTGAGCAGGGTTAAACCTACCAGTTTTGGTAGTTTATTTATAATATATTTACATTATAATAGCTCGCAAGTGAAAAAAAACTTACCACTCTTCCACAGGCAATGTCGGCTTTTAAAAAACGCATATACAAAAGATCAAGATTTGGGAAAGGATCATAAATCACAAGCCCCACCTCTAATGACCATGATGATCACTGATCAACTAACTCTGAAAAAAGGATCCCCGACTCATGAGTGACTCATGAAGTGAGTCATGAGAACTTTAACAGTCAATAGATCGATATTCTCATATTCTGAGAGTGAAAAGTGTTGCCAGATATTTAGTGAATTTTCAATGCCCGTAGTTGGTTTACTCGCTTTTCCCCGTTGTGAATTTCAATCGAGGAGACAACAAGTCTTTTGGCGACTTTTCTCCCATGAGCGTAAATTATAAAATAGTCTATATAATATATCGCTAATTTATATTATTATGAAGTACGACGATGCATTTCGATATTACTGTTCACAAAAGTTTATATATATGATATATTTTATATATATAATATAATTACTATAATATATATAATAATATATATATTATATATATATTAGAGGTGCATATGGTTATGTATATATATATATATATAATATATATATATATATTTATATATATTATTATATTATATATATATAGTATATTATATTATACATATATTAAATCTATTTATATATATATATATATACTATATATATATATATATATATAATATATATTATATATCTATATATATATTATATATATATATATATAATATATATATATATATATATATTATATATATTCTATATATATATATATATATATATATATATATATACCCTATGATACAGAGGTGGGCATCGTTACTAAAAAAGTAGTTCCGTTATCGTTACTCCGTTACTCGGAAAAGTAGTTGCGTTATCGTTATTCCGTTTCTTTGAAAGGAAAAGTAACGAATTGCCGTTACTCCGTTACTCCGTTACTTTTAGCTTTTCAATGTGACATTAATTACAGTATCTTAGGAATTTATTGGTTTTCGTATATTAAATTTTCAACATTATCATTATTCTATTAATAAACATACACTCATGTACATGTAAGACCCTAGCGCACTCAGGCACTAGTCCCTTTGCATCCACCAACGATTTTAATTGCACTAGCCACCTTCCTGCGATTCACAACTTGATACTACATTCTGCTCATCCGTTCCCTCCTCATCAACATATATACTACTATTTTAACCCAGACCCTTGATTCCCTTGCTCACCATCTAAACAATAACTTCACACCGCAGGACTATCCTCACTCACACCATAACCTACTCTAATCTACGCTTACCTTCAAACATCTTCTTTTTCACACCCTGCAATCTCTCTAGCTAATCCTCTCAAACTCTCAGATTCGCTAAACAAAACCAAATCATCCCCGCATATTAATAGGTGGGCCATCCTCCACTCTATTCCTACCCATCATTCTAACCGAATTTGTGGATCTGAGTCGCGGAGTCCCTGGGAGTCGGTAATTTTGAGGAGAGTGGAGTCGGGTCGGACGCGGTGTCGGAGTCAGAGTCGGTAAATTTTGAAACGATTGAAGAGTTTGGAGTCGGAGTCGGAAAATTTGAAACGACTCCACACACCCCTGGATTCTAACACCATCCCGCTGCCATCCCACTCTAATTCTTTCATAAGACCATCCATATACAACTTGAATAACCAAGAAGACATAGCACATCCCTGCTCACTCCGCTATTAAATATTTAAAACAATCACTTTCAACTCCATACTATTCTTAACACACGCTTTACTATCGTCATATATACTTTTGATTCCTCATTTCAGAAGCTTACCACCAACACCATATATATAAAAACAACACCTCCGTATTAATCATTTCACAGGATTGTTTGCAAAACAAAAACCTCGTAAGAAATTATTCTTCTCCCTCATTTCTCAATCATTTTTTTCAATGTAAATATTCGATCCACACATCCTCTACACTTCTAAGCCACAATCAGTCCTTTAATCACTCGACGCATTTTTCGACCAAAACTATAAGTATAACTATCTTCCTAACTCCACTTAATAACACTATTTTCCCTATAATTCCTAAAGTTAACCTTATGACTATTACTGCTCTTCTCCAAACCCTCGGAACTATGCTCTCCATAAACTTTTGTTACCCAACTTCCTAATCCACCATTAATCCATCCATCTCGGCCTCCGTTCCTTGATGCATTTCACCGGTAATTTCACTATACCTGCACATTCTACATTCTTCATTCCTTTCTCGCTTTACACATTACTTCCTCCTTACTAAATGACCTCATACCCAAAATACTATTCCTTGCACCATCAAACCGCACACACATCCTATCACCTCTTCATTTCCTTGCCAATGTTATGCAGTTTTCGAAGTGTTCCCACTCACATCCATCAGTTACGAAAGCACCATTCAATTCATTATTCTATGCAAATTCCCCTATTCCTTATAAATGATATTATATATATATATATCATATATTATATACTATTCTATATATATATATAGTATATATATATTATATAATATATATAATATGAATATATATATATATTATAATATAATATATATATATATATTCTCGTTAATATATATAAATATAT
>JABUQX010105704.1:0-29841 GCA_015478945.1 Trachelipus rathkii | reverse complement strand
TGTTAGCATATTTACTTTCGCTGGTCTGGTATGATAAAGTGAACCAATGTATGTGAGAAGAAAAGAAATTTTAGGTTCAAGTGGTTACTGGTTAAGTGTAGTAATCTAACGTTTAATATGTTAGAGTTATGCTTGAAAAAAAGTAAATTCAGGTTACGTTTTTGCCATACCATGTTAGTGCCTTTTACTGATGTTAAGTGTGGAACTTGTTAATTTTGACTGCTTATTCTGCTTAAGATGGTTATGCTTTGTCTTTGGTCATTATTTCTTAGTTCATGATGCTAATGTTACTATTATTAATGTTTGGAAACTTATTATGTTAGCCATACTTTTCGCTGGTCTGTATGATAATTAACCAATGTTCGTGCTAAATTTTTGCTAAATGTTAATATGTTTGTAAGATTAACGTAAATATGTTAGAGTTTTATGCTTGAAAAGAAAGTAGAGATTAGGTTACGTTTTGCATACCATGTAGTTGATTTATTGGTGTTAAGTGTGGAAACTTTCGTTAATGTTAACAGTTTATTCCTGCTTAAGATGTGTTAAGTTTGTCTTGGCATTATTTCTTAGTTTAGATGATGCTATGTAGCTTTATTAATGTGAAAAACTTTATTCTTTAGCATACTTTCGCTGGTCTGTATGATAATTACCAAGGTTATGCTAAATTTTTTGCTAAATGTTACTATGGTTAGTGTAAGATTAACGTAAATATGTTTAGAGTTATTGCTGAAAAAGTAAGATTAGTGTTACGTTTTGCATTACCATGTTAGTGATTTATTGAGTGTTAATGTGGAACTTTGGAATGTTAACAGTTTATTCCTGCTTAAGATGTGTTAAGTTTGTTCTTTGGGCATTATTTTCTTAGTTTAAGTTGATGTTATGTTGCTTTATTAATGTGAAAACTTTATTATGTTAGCATACTTTCGCTGGTCTGTATGAGTTAATTAACCATGTTGTGAAAATTTTTAGCTAATTTACTATGTTAGTGTAAAGATAATATCGTAATATGTTATGAGGTAACGAAAAACCAAAACAAGAATCATAGGTATTGCGTAATGGTTCGAAACGAACGAAACAAGGAATCATAGTATTGCGTAATATTCGAAAGTGGGAGGAGTTTGGTGTTTGAACAATTTTCTCGACTTGTATCTGATAACTATAGTGAAAACAGGAACCACATCAGCTTCGTACGTTTTATTGCATTGTTAGTTACTTTAGTGCTGTTAGTATTGAAACTTTCTTAATGTTAGTTATTTATTCGTAATAATGGTATGTTAGTTTTTGTCATTTGGCGTATATCCTAGTTCAGGATATGATATGTTAGCTTTATTGATGTGAAAAACTATGGTACGTCAGCATACATTATAACGAATCTGTGTATTAATTTTTGTTAAATGTTACTTGTTAATGAAAATATTAGTGATATGTTAGAGATTCTGTTTGAAAAAAAGAGTGTGAATATGGTACGGGCTGTAAGCAACGTCAGTTACTTCCTGTTGCCAGTTATGTATTTTGTTAGTTTGATGTTATACATTATATTCTTAGTTCGGTTTATGTTATGTTAGCTTTATGATGTTTAAACACTTTGGTTATTTTTGTTTTACTTGTTTTAGTTTATGTAAAAATGTAAAATTTTTTACGTTATAAACATAAAAAGGAATAAATTTTAGTAAAAACAAAAATCACACTTATTCTACCAAACACATGAACATTACAATTGAAAGTTTTTTTAAACAAAACAAAAAAAAATATAACAAAAAAACAAAAGCAAAAAAAAAAAAAAAAAAAAAAAAAAAAAAAAAAAAATAAAAAAAAGAATTAAAAGAACAAAGTAAAAAAAGTTAAAAAATAAGGATAACCTAAAATCTTTTTCTAAAAACAAAAAACGTCTATTAATATGAATCTAAACGTTTAAAATAGAATAAAAGGTTTTTCAATAAACAAAACACAAAAAATATACATTACTTGTTCAAGCATTACTCTAACATATTTACGTTAATCTACACTAACATTGTGAAAAGGTCAAACAAACGTTTTTCTTATATGTATGTCTTAAAGCTAAGTACTTTTACACACATGATATGCATTTAGAGGGATTTGAAGCATTTTATCAACAGTACCAGCGAAAGTGTTAATTGTAGCTGTTTATTTCCTGCTAAGTTGCGTTTAACGGATATAGTTAATAAGTGGTTTTTCTTTCACATAATAAGCTACATGGTGTTTATCGTTATATTCTTGTTATCCCATCAATCCGTTAAACTAATAGAATAATAATAGCCCACGTAATGATATAAAAGCTTTTGTTATAACAGACGGTACAAAAAGCAAGCACTTATGTTAAAACTTATTAAATCAATATATGTCTGACATTCAATTCACTAATTAATACACCAATAAATCAAATCACTAGTATGTAATTATGTATGCAAAACTAAGCGCCAGCATTAATCTACCTTTCAACAAGACTCTTGAAACATGCAAAGTTAATCTACACTAAATAGAGTTAAATACACTCACAAGTATGTAATATTTAGTACCTAACATTGGTAATTAAATTTACATTAAACATCACTGCGTAAAGTATGATAGCTTAATTCAGAATTGAAGAGGTTCTCTAAGCTTATATTGCTAGTCATAGAAGGCAACGTGAAACTTAAGAAAAATGCCAATGATAAACAATAGAATGACCCACATGTATTAACGTTAGAGGTGAAGCTCAGACAACTCATTAGACACAAACCACACTACACATGTGAAAGCAACTAACATGGACAAAAACGGAAACTCACATATTCTTACTTATTGTCATAAGGTTCATATACAAGCTAAGCAGAACTTATATAGACTATTAAAGTTTACTTTAGAACATTTCACTCTCCAGGGCATGGGTATGTTCGGTATATACTAATGTGACTAAATTTTGTAACATACAGAACTTAATTTTGTTCTTATTGTCACTTTATGAGTAATGAAGAGACCATGTTCCTTAAATTCTGAGTTTGGTAAATCCTTTGCCATAGCGATAGCTATTTTCTAGTCAAGAAGGCAACGTGTCTAATTTTAAATCATTACAAACAACAACGATGTAGATATCATTTTTGGCGATTCATACTTAAAGATATAACATAAGAAATGTAATTGCACAAATACTATTTTTCAAAATCAGCAATTATATGCCCCTGATCTTAGAACGTACGATTTTACATCTCCATCACGAACTAAAAATTCATACAAAATATATACGTATGTCAAAAATTTTCTATAAATCATTTTGATTCAAGAGCTAAAAGATACTTAGAGTAGTCACATTGGTTTAGGACTTAGTACGGGATTTAAATTAAGCTTATTTGGACTTGAAAAGAGCCAAGTCTCAGTTAAATAATATCACAGCTTGTTATAAATCTAATTAAATCTTTTTTGCATCACAAATATGTTTGACGTGCTTTTTAATATTCTATTAGACAGACAGTCGTATGAAAAAGGATTGCTTAACGTTAGGATGTGAGTGCGTAAATCTAATATTCGATAAATTTCTCAACATTAATAAAGTCATAGACAATTCGTATGTTTTGCAACTGAACTCATATAAAATAATTGACAAGACAACTTAAGTCGAAAAACAACTTCTGATATAAGTTGAAATAAGACTCATTAACATTATAATCACAATCTACTTGCATACTTAACTACCAGAGTAAAAAGCAGAATAACTATAACCACCACATAATGGTGTGTAAAGATACATTTATTTCTGTTATTAATTCGTTAACTTTATTTGTTAACTCCAGATAAGAACAACCATAACTCATAAACAATGTATGAATCACGTTATACTAAAACAAGTTATGCTAAAAAGTTAACAGTGTCAATCTTAAAAACGTCTCACTATCAGAAGTTGGCTCTAAAATTATCATTACTAGATGTAACCTGTCACGACAAGTGTTTGTTTATAAGGCTAACTTAGAGAGCAAAATTCTCCTAGCTCATATCAATGTATAAAACTGTGTTATTCTCTATCACGATTTAAATATGTGTTAGGTTGTTACATGAAACTAAGAAAATAATGCACCAAGACAAACCTAACACACTTACACACGAATAAACTTTAACATTAACAAAGTTCCACACTCAAAACCAGTAAACTTTCGATGCTTTCGATTAATATTGTGTAGAAATTATGCTGCATACGTTAATCATTCCATATTATATTATCAGAGTATAGTACATGGCACCTCGCTCAATTGGTAACACAATGCTTATGTAATTTGTACTTGCATCTCCACATTTGCGTGTAACGAAAACAATATGTTACAGATATAGAGTACAATTCAGTAGTGCAGATACAAAACTCTATAGAGAACTCTGGAGTAGAACTGATCGAGATATGTTGAGCCTCATCATAATTCAACACAGTGTCTGGATGAATAAAAATAATTTTGTTTACTGCACACTCGAAAATTACTCCAAGATGTTACTTTTACCACAAAAATATACCTAGTAATGTTAGTATTAAAGTAATATGATGTTTCATATTTGCTTACTCTAATTCAACAGAGAATGTGTCAATATCAAAAGCTACACAATAAGTTATTCACTTTATTATCCGTATTCAGGTTCACACGATAATGAAGAGCTTGTTAATTTAACTGTTATAATTCTCTATTTCATGTTTAAGATGTGTGTAAGTTTGTGTATCTTGTAAGTATGTACTTTTAGTTATTTGCGCTAGGTTTGCAGCTGGTTGATTTTGTCTATTTGTTATGGTCTCTTTAATGAATGTGAAAACTGGTAATGTTACTTCGCTTGTGTTAATATTCTTCAATATCTATATAGGCCTCCAAGGGCTATCGCCACAATATATTATATTTATAGTTATCATATACTGGGTATCATACTAAATTCAAAATTCGTTAATTAGAGGTTTTACCACAATTCAATATTTAAAGCCACACATTATGTATAATTGTTAAAAAATTATACACACACAAAGTGATATTTAATTATAAACGAGGACAAACCTGACACACTCTTAAGGTAAACCCGAAGTAAGCCGTTTACCCGTTTCTGATCAATGTAACAACTCAATATTAAGTACGCATATACCTTTCTAATATGAATCTAACTTAGTTAAAAGTAACCCGAAGATCTTTTTTATAAAACAAATTATATCAACGGCCCAAAATAATAATACAAAAATTGAAATCGATAGCAAATTACCGATGGCAGTTAATGATAAAATTATCTGTTAAATATTACTATAATTGCATGCACGTTATATTATATATCTCAGAGATTTGCATGGTCAGTAAACAGTGAGTCATAATACTAATTTTATTGTTAAGCTTATCTCTTTTAGACTACACCCCCCTTTCAGAAAATTTCAACGCGAAACATCTACCAATATTATGCTCTTAACCATTGAATTGATCATGATTTTTTTGACTTTACTGATTTTTTGATTTATATGCTGTAATGATAATTAAATTAAAAAAATCTTCAGAATCTTGAGTAGCAAGCTAAATTTAAAACAAACTGACAGACGTATTTTAAAAACTTTAGAGTCAGAATATAGAAGACAAACGTTTAATAATAGACCGAGTAAGAACAGAAGCCAAAAATAATTAAATAATTTTAGTGATTATGTAATATCACACACACAGTTATGACTACTATCGAAACATCAACGTATGGATCATAAATCTATGAAGTAGCAGGTTGATGAGTCAGAGGAAGATAGTCTAAGGGTCAAGAGGACCAATTGGGAACGAATTAGGTTTCACCAAAAACTAACCCTTAAGCTCCATGTCAGCTCAGTTATTTCTGGAACACATCTCAGACGCTCCCGTAGCTAGTATGTAAACACCGTGTTTGATTTATATAAAAAAACGGAAAATTTTTTCTATATGTATCACAAAAAAAAATAACAAACAAAGAAATCGGTATTTTTTGCGTTCTTTATTTTTAAACAAAAAGAATTAAATATTTTTCATCAACAAGTTCACGTGAAAATTTCTTGAATAATATTTTACTAAAAAATGTTTTAATCTAACAAATTTTAATTTTTACTTTTTAAATATTTAAAAATATCAAATTTTTTATATTAAAATCTATATCTGTTATTTCGTTTTAATTTTATTTTTTTAATTTTTTTATTTTTTTTTTTTTTTGTTTTCTGTTATCGAGATACATCATAAGACGTAGCATGATAACCAATTTAGCGCCTTAGGGCTATTCCTGAATTAGAATTCCACGCCAATTAATCATTAACAAGTTTAATCGTGTGGCGATAGGTATGATGTCTCACCACTTTTTGGGATTTGAACGGTCAAATTAAACACCCATAAATGATAATCGAATACTAGATATGCAAATAAAGGTCAACACCATAGTATACCGAGCTTCGATTACTTATATAATAACATCAATATTTCTAACGAGTGATATCTCAGAAACTTCCCCAGGTCCAGAGTATCCACACCATTGCATGAGTATAGATGTGTAACGTTATTAACCCATATATGAATGTCGTAAGCAACCTATATATATATCGGGTACAAAACGTAACCTTATTCACACTTTTCAAGGCTAATACAGAGTTTCCACTTCGATCTAATGTCAACTTATATCATTCAGTGTTATTTTGTGTTGGGACTGGTCCCCGACAATTATTTGAATCATATTACTCACAAGCGTTCTAATACAATTTACCACGGTTTAGTGATACACAATCTGATAGAAATAACACCCTTAACAATCAATAAGCAGACAACAGTGAATAATATGTACTTACACACTAAGATCTTCGAGTTATATCTGTTTTGTCACATATTCTATACTCCATGATATTTTATACAAAAAATTCATCCAACCTCGCCAACAGTAGATCATTAAAATTTCACCCGTCATGCGGACACCCACAGTCATTTTAAACATCGACGCCTCGAATGAAGTCATCGCTAAAACATATATAACTCACTAAGCAGTATAGACCAAAACATAGCAAAAAATAACAAAATTTTATTCCTAACATAACGTTAAAAAATATGACCGAATTTACAAATCAAATTCACCCATATAACCGTGTCAATAGATTATTATTCTGACTATATGGTGGGAGCATAGGCTCAGTAAATCACTAATTCAAACCACCCCATGCCCTGCACCCCCCCCCGATCTTCCCTACCAGCCCAGCCTCCCATTATGCATCGTATCATTTGATTACATACCACATCAATCGAAATATCATCTTAATGCATACAACCTAAAGATAAGTCAGTCTTTTGTGTATATCAAGATTTCAGGATAACATCTCATGACTACATCACACAAAATAAATTTAGTTATGTTTTATATGACTTGACTGAACCTGACAAGATTGATGTGCGGAGGATACCACACTTCCTGAGAAGTTTGTGTATACACTATTCACAAAACAACCGCTAAACATTATACGGTCATTCATTAACATAACCCATCAGTATTACGAAACTACTACGGAAACCCCTAATAAATGCCCTTATCATAAGGAACACCAGAAACATTGTGTCTTAGTACCGGATCTGAGTTTGAAATATACTAACACCCTATGAACACCAATATTTCACGATCCATTATTTATCCGAAAACTACATGAAAAGATACAGTAACAGTTGAGTACGAGATACTCTGATCCCCACGTTTAGAGCAGATATCACGACAAAACAGAGACACAACATGTATATCGAGTTTACAAATTTCCCATATTCAACAAAAATAATGTGACCAAATACTAAAAAAATAATTATAATCAAATTACATCTTGAAACAGATAAAATTTAAGGTCAATCATATTCATATTATCACACAAATAATAATAAGGATCACACTCGTTATTTATATCATGAAAGTAATAATTAATAATAATAAATTTCAGACATCACTAAATTCAGCGCTAGACACGAAGAGACTCCGTAGACTTGTAAATCAAAAATTCTAGGGCAACAGCCCATGGAGAGACACTCGAGATCGACACACGTCGTAATGCGCTCAGGCTCAAGTTGTCAAAACACATCATCGTCAGTTAAGCACACAATATCTTACAAAAATCATATTTTGCGCTATAGCAACACATGTGTTGCTCGATCATTTCCATTGTTCCGGAGCCGGAGTAATATATAAACATAAACTACTTAACTTACGAGATTGAAGACAGTTTTCATAACCAAGTACTATCTATCACTCTATGAATGCGCGGAGCAGGCGACCTGCACAAAATTTCCAACCGAGAGGAATTCCCATGGGAGGCGTCCTTGACTGCACAAGGTTGTGTCTTATAGATCCTGCGGAGAGGATTGCGTGTCCAATTACAGTCCGGCCCGAAGATGAGGTAGTATGAACGGGAACTGTCTACCATCGACTCGGTCCGTTAGTTTTGCGAAGTTTTACGTTACCGATGATAAAAAATGAAGTATGACACTGTATATACGCGAAATGACGAGTGGACCAGCTTGAGTAGTTTGAGAAAATAGTCGAATTCTAGTTCAAGATGTTGCGTACGTAGAAGTGCAGTCTTTGGTGCACATTGGACATCTAAAGGAAGGATTTGAGGTATTTAAAAACAATATACTCGAGATTATGTTATCACGCCTATCGCTTGAAGCCGCGAACTTTACTTCTTGTGAAATGGATTAATAATGGAGTAAACTAATATAATATGAGATAATTATATATATGATAATAATCAATGTTTAGACTTAAATAATGACTATTACTTAATTATATAAATATTAATAGATAAATTAATAATAATAATATGTAAAGGTGGAGTGGTTGCAGTACATTTTCTACGCGCGCAGCTGAATGTTACGTAATCCTCGGGGCTACGCCGACTGATGATATTTATCCAGTCATCAACACTCACGTTATGCATTTGTACGATCCCTAACTCATTCCGTAGTGTAGTGCTAAAATCACCCGATTGCTTATACACGTCCAACTAAAAGTCTGTTAGTATCAGTGTAAAACATATTTTTATCGGCGTCCAACCCTCCGAGTGAGGTAGTGTATCCACCCCTCTAGTCAGTAATACATCCTAAACACAAGATCTTATTGAAAATTTTTACACTGAGTCGTAACTTAAAATTGATACTAAGCCGTATAAAACCTATGATACTATTAG
This sequence comes from Trachelipus rathkii, assembly GCA_015478945.1. Lineage (NCBI taxonomy): Eukaryota > Metazoa > Arthropoda > Malacostraca > Isopoda > Trachelipodidae > Trachelipus > Trachelipus rathkii. Next base: position 20,684 of record JABUQX010105704.1, on the reverse strand, counting down.
GAAATTCATATAGTATTCCTCTCTTTCAAACTCAATCATCATATACCTGTATACTTTTTGACGAAAAAAGCTGTAGGGCGTAGGTCAAAATCTGCTACAGTGACTACTTATATTATTATATTAGTGATTAATATATAGTTATATAGTATATGAGTAATAGTAGGTAGGTATACTATTATATATACTTATACAGGTGATAATGTATATATATAGAGTTTATTATAATATATTATATAATATACATGATTATACTTAATATTATACTTAGTTCGCTAATTCTAGTGTTTTTATTTAAACACTGAGATATATACTTGTAATATAATTTTTTTAATTATATCAAAGAAACTTTAATTCTATATAGTATTATTAATTATGATTATGATCATAGTAACATTAATTGGTTTTGTTATTTTTTTCCATATAGAAGTTGTTAATAAATTGACTCTCATCATTAACTTTGTGTGAAAATCTGTCTCATAATTCATTACTTCTATTTGTTATTTCTTTGATATTTAGATCCTAAAGCTGTATGCTCGTTATATGTAATTTGTATATAGTTATTCTAAATGTTGTATAAATATTAAATACATTTGTATTATAATACTATAGTATACAGCATATTATAATATTATATTATTGTATGATCATATATTAGATCAGGTTTATTATGCTAATACTTTTTAGTTATTAATTATTAACGATTTAAATTTATTATTTTAAATATTTTATTGAATATATGTATTTAAGATGAAATGTACTGTGAAAATAAATGTGATAAATGTACGTTTTTTATATCACATAGTAGTTAGTTAACTTACTATATGTAAGTGCGTGAGAAGTAAGAAATGTTAGTAGTGTAAAAGTACATAGATTTTGTGATGCTATATATTATTGAGTGTACTTATATTCGCACTAGAGTACTCTCAGATATGCGATCTATAGTGCGTAATTGTATCACTAGAAAACTTACATATATCTAAAACGTGAAATTGATCGTAAGTAATAGAAATAGACAACTAGAGTTCATATCGAGTCAAAAAATCAGAAAGATCATTTCATCAGAATTGTTAGTAACTTAATAAGGTAAAAATTGATTATAGTTATATTCTAATCTATTTATTAATAACAACAAAAAAAATTGGAGATTCACGGTGGGAAAACTTAAAAGACTGGAAGTATGGAAGAGCTTATAGTGAACCTTAGAGGCAAATTTTAGTAGTTGTTGCAGAATGGTTAAGTAGAAGTTAGACGAAAGGAGAAAAAAGTGGAATTTTTTCAGCATATTTCCTTTTAGGGGTCGAGCGACGAGGGACATGTAGTGGAGAAACATGAGCCGAGGACTGAGTTATTCCCGTCACTATGGTCTACTCCAGACTGTTGACAATGCTAAGAAAAAAAGACTCACTGTGAAAAACAGTTGTCAACCATAGCAATCTATACTCCATCATCATATAAAAGAAAAAAATCTATGTTTTTGAAATGACCCTAAATATGGTACGAGTATTCCATGCAAAAAAAAAACAACACCCTTATAGAGTAAATAATTGGAGAAACAAAGTTGTTCTGCTGGTAGCTTATCAACATTTTTAAAGTTCCCTAAAAAGTTATGATTAACCCACGCTTCTTTTTAAACTGGTGTCATATTTTTTCAAAATCATCATCAAACATAAATTGTCGAATCTGCGGCCTCACAAATAGACTTTCCTTTAATTTTAAGGTTTGTTGGTTATCTACATATCTTAAGAGATGACAAGCGTCATTAATTTTTTTTTTATTATCTTTTAATTTCTAAAATCAAAGCTTTAATAGCTTTATTGATTTGGAAACCTTATTACGCTAGAGTATAATTCTTGATCAGTATATAACTTAGCAATGTTTGTGATAACTTGAGAAGTTGATAATAAATATGATCCTCGAACCTTACCTCAATCTCAACTAACACAATGAATAATTTAAATCTCCTCTCGAATAGAGCGTAACACTGACTCTAATCGTTTGTCAACTCTCTCAACACTCAACATAACATACTCAGGTCGTGCGGAGTGAACATGAGACCTACTAGTAATTATATTCACTATAGAGAACACTCCAGAACAATATGAGATACATATATCTTCGTTTCGTTCAAAGCTTGTATTCTGTATTTCCTATTCATGTAATTGATTAGAAGAAAGAAATTCTTCACTAGCGTCAAATATGAGATTTATAAGGTGTTATGCTGATGAGAAAGATACAAATATCATCCTATGATAATAATTATTGTCGCTGTGCATATGTGACTCTAATCCGCTCTCTTCAGCTGCTAAGTCTTCACACAACTTCTTGGTGACGTATTCATCTTAATTTCATCTATACTAATATTTGCTCCTCATCTCAGTATTTCTATTCAACTAAACATTTATTTTTACTGAGCAAAGAAACACAGTTCCTGAATTAGCTGATGAACTGACCTGAGATCATCATGTAACCCAACCTTATGTCGCTTGTTGCTCTCGGATTCTAAGTGTGTTTAATTCATATTACCTATTAATATATCATCCTAGTTCACAAAGGCATTTACTAACTTTTAATATCATACCTTCAGTTTTTGAGAAAGATTCTAAACTGTGGATTAACACAGATGCAGACATAACATATGTTTATTTTCAGTTAAGATTCTTTCCTTTATTTACATATGTGAATATTTTCATGTCATTTGCTAAAATAATTTCTTTATTTTCGAAAGCATAAATTAGATGCTTCAATTCTGTATAAAATTTCCCTGCAGTCAAAACCCCTGCTTGAATTTTCCTTGCTGTAAGGTAAGGATATTTGTGATTACGGGAACCGGGAGTCGGTTGCCGAGAGACGCCCTTTTTTCTGCTCTGGCTCCATTATTCTTATTGCCATAATAAATGATAATAATTTTACATATATATTATTATGTGATTACAGTGTTATTTGTTGAGCACTATGTGTGTTAATATGTCTGGAAAAGTTATGGTTAAGAAGTGAGTGGGGAAGGGTTGGGTACGAACCCACTGGTAAAAACATGTTTTCAAAAGGGTATTTTTCTTATTAAACTTTGAGGTTAAGTTGAGTATCTGTATGAGTCACATATAAACACATATCTGAGAATATTTCATTTTATGTGTATTATTGATTAGGACTAAATGGTAGATCGTTTAAATGTATATTCAATGAACTAATAATTAATAACAATCCAATAGTTTTTAATATTGAATTCACTTGGAGTGTAATTGCTTAACTAAATTTTTCAGAACCAACGGTTTACGATCTAACCCGTTATTTATATATCGTATTATATATTATATATAATATAATTATATTAATATATATATATAATATATTATATTATATTTAATAAATATTAATATATTAATATTATTCATATTAATTATATATATATAATTATATAATTATTATTAATATAATATATATATAATTATTATAAGTATAATATATATATTTATTAGAATAAACTCTTTACTTAACAGTATAAATGTAATATAGATATATAATATATATTTAAATAATATAAATAATATTAAGTATATATATAATTATATATTATTATTTAATATATATTAATATATATTATATAATATTAATTATTAATATTATAATTATAATATTATATTAATATATAATATTATTAATAATAAATATATATATTTATATATATTTAATATATATCGATATTATTCGTGTGTATTAATTATAAAAAATATTAACATTTGAACTATATTGAGTTGATATAATTATTAATATATATCTTATTTATTATTAATAGCTATATAATATATTTATATATATATATTTATATTATATATAATAATAATATATAATATATATATAATATTAATTTATATTAATATATAATTAAATATATTATTTGTTATTATAAGATTATTATGTAGATAATTATATAAAAATGTTTGTTAATTATAATATTTTAAATATTAAAAATAATATAGATAAATATATAAATAAATATTAATATATAATAATATATTATATATATATTCAATAATTATTATTTAAAATATCTATATCTGATTTTTTTCTATTTTCAATATTTAGTCTTATCTCTTTCCCAAGTCTCAGTTTTAAATTAGAATACGCTAAAAAAATATAAAATAACGCAAAATTGAATTTATCATTTAATTGAATAAAAAACAATTTGAAATCTTTCCTATTCATTTGCATTTAATATAGAATAATTGTATATAATTATGTAAAATCACATATAATATTCTGAAATTTTAAACTTTGAATTTCCTTTTATAAAAATATTAAGCTTTGGATTTATACATATACTTTTGAGACATAATTAAAAATTTTTATTTTGTAAAATAAGTTAAAGCAATTTTAATTAGAAGGAAAATTAATATAATTTAATAAAATAAAAAAACATATTCTTAAATTTATTATCCCAATTGCTTTAGTGTCATACTGTAAATAAGATATGGAATTAGAATGTAATTATAAAATAAAATTATTCAGTTGTTCAATTCCAACACAGTGATTCCACATTATTTCAATTGCCAGTTTTTTTTTTCTTCCCTCATGTCATTTTGTAAAAAAGGTTTGAGATAAATTTTTCTTTATCTTATATCTTTTGAAAAAAGATTAAATGGAAAGAGAATAGAACAATATAAGGAATAAGACTTCATAGAAAGAAGAAACACAACAACATAAATATACATAAAAAGACAGCTTCAAGGAATATAGTAATTAAGAATAAAGAAGAAGAAGAGAAGTAGATGGAATAAAAATAAGAAAAGAAGAAGTAAAGAAGAATAGAATGAGAAATAAGAAAGAGACGATTAATGAAAGGTAAGAGAGAAGAAGAAGAAGTAATGAAGACTTGTAGAAAGAAAGAAGAAGAAAGAGTAAGAGAAGAAGAAGAAGTGAATGAGACTCCAAAATATTGAATCTTAAGAAGAAGAATGGATATTTTATCAAGTTTATTTTTTCTTTATATATATAGAGTTTTAAAAAAAAAATTACAAAAAGTAAAGTCCGTAGAATCAATTTTGTAATATTTTATAGCTTAGAAGTAAAAAATTTAATCAGAAAAGATAATTCATTATGAAGTAAAAGATTTAAATGGAAATATTTGTTAACCCTTTTCAGTTAAATTTTGTTTTTCTTTTAATCGAAATCAAAGAAAATATTTTCAAGGCTTGTTTTTTTTATTATATTAGTTGTTTAAATTGCTTATTTAAAAATATCAAATATTAATATTAAAGTTTTAAAAACAAGATTTAAAACGAATTAAATTATGCCTTTAAAAAACGCTATTAAGGATACTAAAGTTAATAATGTATGTAATTTGATATCTGTTGACAATAAGTATAGGCAAAAGAGAAGAATATCTTATTGATGCATTAGTCAGCTATTATCACCTTTATAAGAGTGTATATTATATATATAATATATATCAGATAAATATTAATTAATATTATATTATTATTATAATTAATATTATATCATATATTTGTTAATATATTATATATTTATCATATATATATAATATAAATATAATAATATATATATTTAATTATTAATATATATTAATATATATAATATTAATATAATATATATATTATATAATATTATATAATTATATTTATTATTATATTTATTACTCACGCTGTCCCTAATAGTAAGTTATTAAATTAAAATAAACCACTATAGTTTATATGATTACAAATATTGAGTAAATAATAATTATATTAATACTTATATATTATATAATATATATAATATAATATATTAAATATATATATCATATATAGAATATATTTTATAAATATATTAATATTATATATATTAATTATATTATATATATAATTAATATTAATATATTAATATATATTATATATTATATTATATATTAATATAAATATTAATTTAATATATAATAATATATATAGTTATATAATATAATGTCCCTTAGTGTAGTGTATTATTTTGAAACCCTTACCTTTTATAAAATAATTTTTAAAATAAATTTACTAAAATTATCTAATTATTACTGAAATTTTATTGAAATATTATATTATTTAATATTTAATAATAATATATATTAATATATATATTAATTAAATTATATTAATAATTAAATATTAATATTATTAATTTACTATATATAATATATATATATATAAATATATATATGATATATGAATAAATTATATAATTATATTATATTATTAATAAATATATATATACATAAATCTAATTATAAAGAACATACAAATACTAGAATTATAAATCTTGATTATATAGTATATATATATACATGTAATTATTTGTTTGATATTTTGATTATATATATATAATATAATTAATAATATTTTTAATATATATTATAATTAGCAGCAAATAATTAGGGAATTAATAAATTATAATTCAGTGATGAATTTAATAAATGTACGTTAATATTTCTTAAATTAGATGCTACAAATGTTGAGGACACTGCATGGGATTAAGTATCTGCTATTAGATAATTTTCTCTATATAAACACATGGATAAAAAAAACAAATTATTTCATAACGGTGTTAAAAGTTATTCTCACTAATAATAATATAAAACAAACAACTTTTCTAATCCTCTTTGTTACAGAGGCTCAGACTGGATATATCATAATTTTATATAGAGCGACGGATAATATATAGCACGCTTATAGCAAGGTCTAGTGGTCTAATTCCTATTATTCGTGATCCTAGGTATATAATAAAACCTAAAAAATTCTCTTCCCAGAATTAAACAAATTTATACAGTTTGAGATATTATCATAAAACGATAATACATCTTAAAAAAAAAAAAAAAAAAAAAAATAAAAAAAAAAAAAAAAAAAAAAAAAAAAAAAAGAAGGTAATTGTCTAGTAAAGTGGTCACGAATATTATCTATTGCTTCATGGCAAAGGTGCGATCATGCACAAGACCAGTTACTTCGCCTTGCTCTGTTGCTCTGGAGAAAATGGGTTCCGTCACATGTTTTACTACCACCTGTTATTCCACACTTTGCTGCTAGCTCTCCAACAAGTGCAGTATCTCCAAAAAGAAATTGGATTAAATTACGAAAACCATCTTGTCTTCAACTGAGTACCAATATTATTCTCCTCTAAACAAAGAAAGCATATCGTTACCAGCGTTTCTTTCAATGCGTAGCGATTAATCTAGCTTTAAGGCAAGATTAGTATTACAAGTTCTATGCTTTACTCAAGGTTAAAATAATATTTCAATAGAATCTTTTTTAATTTGATATTATAAAGCTTATATGGTCTAGAGAGTGTTTCAAAAGATGAAGGGTTTATGGTACTGTAATATCTCTGGTGCTATAATACGAATAGTTGGTACCATCAGGTATAAGACTATTGGATAAAATATTTCCTTACCTTTTATTGGATTGAATTGTTTTAATTTATTTTGTATATATATTTATTATGTGTGTGTGTGGTTAATATATAATATTATATATAATTATTAAGATAATTAATATTTATATTTATATTATATATTGATTTTAAATAATATAAACATGTGTGTGTGATGTGTGTGCTGCTGCTTGTCGTGAGTGTCTTTGTGTGTGTGCTGGGTGATGTGTGTGTGATTGTGTGGAGTTGGGTGGGGTGTTGTGTTTGTGTTTGTGGCATTTTGATGTGTGTGTGTTCAATTAACCTAGGAGAACCTGTCGAAATGAGCTGTCGAGCAAGTGGACAAGTCCTCGCCGAATCTATAAAATTATTCGACGTATATTATTTAATTTAATTGTGCACGAACGGACATTACAAAAATAGGCTGTCAGGACACACGAAAGAGCAGAAAAAGTAAAAGGGAATTCGATTGTGGTTCGAGCCGTAACCGAATTTTTAGAATATAAGAAGGGGAGCGCGGCGTAAGTCAGACCCGCCCGATAAGAACCCTGGTCTTTAAAATACAACGAAAAAAGCTCTTGGACGTGTTTTTTTCTTCATTCGAAATAATCTAATGAGGGAGTCTGGCTAGTACTCGTACGTGTTCATAGTCGTCAGTCGAGTTAAAGAGAAAAACAACTGTGTATATTGAATAGTGTTGTGCAATATTATATACCAATTTATTATGTGTTGTGTGTGATGATGTGTGTGTGTGTAGTGCTGAGTGATGATTAGTGTGTGTATGTGTGATGTCTGTTCACGGGGACTGTAAATAACAGAATCCGGTAGCTCAGAGACAGAAAATATAGCCGTTATATCGCGACCACCTGAATTATATATATATAATATATAATATATTATATAATATAAATTATATTATTAATATATATATATATTTATATTTATTAATATTATTAATAATTATATATATATATATTATATAATATATAATATATTATCTATAATAATATATATTATATATATATGATATATTATAATGATACTATATATATATTATATTATATATATATATTATTTAATATTATATTAATTGCTAATATATAAAATATATCAATTTGTTTTTATAAAATTTAATAATTTTTATATTTAGTGAATTAGAAAGACAATGTGTTTTTATATTTCCAGTTTGATTGACGCTATAAGGTCCCTTTTAATATATAACATATAAAAAATCTAAAAATGTTAACCTTAAAAGCAAATACATAATCGTATGGAATAAAAATGTTTTTTGTTGGTTTTGAGGGACTGTCAGAAGAAATATTTACCAAAGAATTACATAATAATAATAATATAAATAATAATAATTAATAATAATAATAATAATAAATATAATAAATAATATAAAATAATTAATTAATAAATAATAATAATTAATAATAATAATATTAATAACAATCAATACTAATTCTATAGATTATAATAATAAATAGTAATGAAAATAATGATAAAAAATTAGATAATAATTTAAGATTTAATATAATAATAATAAATAATAATATAATATAAAATACATCAACTAAATAATAATAATAAATAATAATAAAAATAATAATATTAATAATAAATAATAATAATAACTATAATAATGGTAGTATTCAAGATAAAATAATTCGTACTTAACAAAATTAGTCTAATTTCTATATAAACTGGAAGAGTTAATAACTAAGATTAACAACAACCAAAGACACTAATAGTGTTATTATACTGATAAAAAAAGTAATTGCTGTTAAAATAAATATATAAATAATATAATAATAATAATAATAAATAATTAATATAATAAATAATAGATAATAATAATTAATAATTAATAATTAATTAAATAAATAATAAAATAAATAAAAATAATAATATATTAATAAGTAGAACAGTAAAAATAAATTGTGAGTTTGTTAAAATGAGATCGCGTTTTTCTTCTAGGTCGAAGTTTTTAACTTACCAGTATATTATTACAATGAAAGAAGCGTCTTGAATGATAGTACAGATACGTTATCATGAAGCAGTGTTTGTTTATGAATAGAACGATGTACAATGTCCATGTAATTAGGAAACACAATATTGATGTTAATAAAAATGGCTAGATATTAACAAAAAGTAAAATCGTCTGAGTTTGATAATTATATTAATATTTTATTAAATAAATAAGTTTTTGATTTTATTATAGTTCTGTAATATAAAATATTTCTCTGATAATCTACAATTGAAGTTATAAAGTTTAGTGCTGCTTTGTAGCATGATATGCATTGTGTGGCCTTTTTTCAGGGACAGAAAATTTTTGAACCTCTGTATTATAGCATTTAGTAGATAATTCGTTTTTCCAATGTGTCTTCGCTCTCTGCTTTGTATGTGTGAGCATAATATTGGTTAACAATAAGTCGCGAGGCATTTATATGGATATATTTATATAGAGTATTTCTATTTAGTAGTGATATATTTACTAGCGTTTATTTAAAAATGCTTAAATATCCTTCCTAAGTTTTATTGTAAACAAGGGTTGTGTATGCGCTGTTATAAAGGTTCTATAGATACTGCCAGATGAGAGCGGAATAATGCCTTTTAAAATTACAATATACAGGATGGATTTACGTATTACTTATCTTTAAGAGATATACGTTAGACTAGGCCAAGACAGCCATATAGTAAAATGGGGGGTGTATTAATGCAAGTAATATTTTTCTTTTAGAATCGAAAGAGGAACAATAATGTATTAATCTTCCACGTAGGCACATCACAATGAGGTATCTTAAGTCAAGTACTGAGTCTAATGTGTGGTGTTAAACATGTTCTTTACACATATTGTTTTTCATTCGATTATTTATTCGTTAGTACTCTTTTTAGCCATTTGACCTCCCTATGAGCTCCACATCATTTATTTATGATTAACTGATAATCGTTATATATTAGTTTGTTGCTAAAAATAATATAAGATGTTATGTTTAAATTTAGAGAAAGCTTGTTAGCATCTGTAGTTTTCATTGTTTTTGTTAAGGTATCTTTTTAGAGAAAGAGGAGAGATGAGGAGGAGAGAGAGAGAGAGAGGAGAGAAGAGAGAGAAGAGAGATAGAAAAATTGAGGCGAGAGAGAGAGAGAGAGAGATGAGAGATTTAGAGAGATGAGACACAGAAGAAGCAGAGAGACCATCTGAGAGAGAGAAATGATCGATGAGATGAGATGAGAGAATTAGATAAGAACCCCCCATGAGAGAGAAGAGAGAACCCTTAAGAGCACCCAGAGAATAGGTGTAAATTCGCCTTGATTGATTGATGAGTGCCCCGCAACCTGTTTTAGAGTAGAGAGAGAGAGAGAGAGTCTGGTATCTTTGTCATTTATTAAGATAGAAGTATCATCAGCATATGAGACAGAAAAGGCGTCATGTGAGTTGAATAGGTCATTAGTATATAGCGTAAATAGAAACGGTCCCAGAACTGAGTCCTGGGTACGCCAGGTTTCCCTTAGGTTTACGTATTGAGATCTTTCCTTTAAGTACCTTTTAATTCATTATAAGTTTGTCCCCTCAATGCCCATTTTGTATATTTTTCTTAATAACATGTCATGATCAATCATGTTGAAAGCTTTTGTGAAATCTACTAATAATATCAGAGATGAGTCTTTATTTTCAATATTTCTGTAAAGTTTTTCAGTTAAACAAATAAGTGCATCAGACGTTGAGCGTCCTTTTCTAAATCCAAACTGTGAGTCGCTAAGAATATTGTTTGATCTAAAGTATTCGGCTAATTTAATGAAAATTATTTTTTAAAATATTTTGATAATCGTATTTGTGACATCTATTGGTCTGTAATTTTTTGCTAGGAAATGGTCTCCTTTTTTAGGTTAATAATAATAATAATAATAATAATAATAATAATAATAATAACTAATAACAATAAAATAATAATAATAATAATAATAATAATAATAATAATAATAATAATAATAATAATAATAATAATAATAATAATAATAATAATAATAATAATAATAATAATAATAATAAAATAACAATAATAATAATAATAATAATAATAATAATAATAATAATAATAATAATAATAAATAAATAATAATACCTACATATTATCTAGCAATAAACACCAATAATTAATTAATAATAATAATAATAATAATAATAATAATAATAATAATAAAATAATAATAATAATAATAATAATAATAATAATAATAATAATAATAATTATTATTAAAATGAGGTAGGTCCTAAACTATATATATATATATATAATATATATATATATATAGATATTTATATAATAATATATATATATATTATAGATATATATATATATATATTATATATTATATATATATAATATATATATATTTAATATCATATATTAATATATTATAATATATATACCTTTTTGGAAACATGCACATATAATACCAACATTAAAACCAAACAAACACCTTATAAGCCAGCTTCGTGCAAACATATATCATTACATTCTACAATATCCAAGTATTAGAAAAATTAGAGTTTCTCTCCTTATCCCTCTATCAGACTCACAACATGGTTTCAACAAAAGCTCCATACCACCACACTCATAACTGATCTAAACCAACAAATTATCACCTGTTTCAACCAAACACCCCACCCCTCCTTGACGTACTCTCCTTGTAGCAATAGACATTACCAAGACATTCGATACAGTCTACTGTCACCTTTTAAAAGATAAACACTTAAAACGCAAGCATAACCAACAAACACAAAAAAATAATATCAAATTTCCTTTCCGGTCTAACAGATAGAGTTATCAATGCAAGGACACCACTCGTCCCGTTCATGCAAATTATTTGATCCAGTCCTCTTGGGAGCCATTCTCTCACACACACTCTTTAACCATTTTATGTTTGAACTAACTCATCCCACTTCCCTTCCATAAAATTTAATAGTTATGCTGATGATTACTTAGCAATCAGAGCGTTGTGTTTCAGTAATCAATAAAGTTTTCCTTCTTATAAGTTCAAATATAATTAATATTAACCCTTTAATAATGAATAGTTATTATATTATCCACCTCACATTATATATATATAGTAGTCACCCTGAGTATTCTGGGAATATTAATAATAATATAATAATAGTGAGTGTTAAATATATTATTATATTTATTATATTAGATATAATATAATTTTTTTTATATTAATATAAATATTTATATATATATAATATATACTAATGTATTTATATATATATTATTGTTATTAATATATATTATAATATAAGAGAATATATTATATAATATATATATATATAATATATATGAATATATATATTATATAATATATACTGAATTATATAAATAATATAATAATAACATATAATATTAAATATAAATAATATATATATTATATATTATGATAATATGATATATATATATATATAATTATAGTATATATATTCATGTAGGATATATTATAATATACTAATATAAATATTATATGTTATTTATAATTAATATATATAATATATAAATATATATTTATATATATATATATATATATATTAATATAGTTATTATATATATATATTATAATATATTTATATATATTTATATATAAATATATATGATATATTATAATCTATATATATTATAAGTATATATTATATATATATATAATATATATTAATATATATATAATTGAATATATATATATAATATATTATATATATAATTATAATATATATTATATATATATTTTAAATTATAATATATATAATATATAATTATATATTATAATATTATTATATATATATAATAATTATTATTTATAATATAGGATTATATAATTATTATATTTATATATATATATATTAATATTATATATTAATATATATATTAATTATAATATAATATTATAATTAATAATATAACATATATTTTATAAATTAGTATATTATTAATTAATATATATAATAATATATTTATATAATATATATAATAAATATTATTATATATATATTTATATATATTTATATGATTTTAATAATACTATATATATATATATATATTATTTAATATATATATATATAATATTATATTATAATATATATATATTATAGGTGATAATATATATATTATTAATACACATATTATATATATATATATATATTATATATAACTTAATATATATATATAATATATATATATATAATATATATAATATTAATTATATGTTATTAATTATAATATTAATGTATATATTAATAATATATAAAATAAATATACTTATTATTTATATTATTTATTATATATATATAAGTAGTTCTATTATAATTATATATATATAATATATAAATATATAATATATAAATAATATATATACCTTATATAACCATATATAAATATTTTTATTATATCAAATATATATGTATATATATAATATAAATATATAATTATTATATGTATAGGATAATATATAAATAAAATATATATAAATATAAATATAATAAATATATAATATATATAAAACCCAAACTGGAACAATTTCTAGCAACGAACAGAATGACTGCGTGACCTTAAAAATCTACTATTACCTTACTTACCCCAAACATAAGGGAATCACCCAAACACCCTTTACACCCAATTTTATTCCTATAAAAGACGAATAAACTCCACTCAACAAGCAACCCACCATCTTAAGTTTGATCTTTGACACTCATAGTACATTAACCTCTCACATCAACAATATAACTTCATGAGTCACACATAAATTAAATGCACTGAAAGCACTAACTGGAATATAAACTTTGGCTAACATAAAGAAACTCTCACAATATTATAAAGAAAATATAACCGCCTCCTCTTAAATTACCCATCACCTCTTTGGGCTTCCACAATATCACAATCCAATTTTAAAAAATTAGAAACCTTGAAAAATAAAGCTCTCATGATAATAACAGGCAGCCTTCCCTCTACACTCATCCATCATCTATTAACTGAAACCAAAATTTTCCCTTTAAAACCCCATCTTGACATGATAGGCTGCCATTTTACAGTAAATCTCTCTCAATAAACCATCCCCCAACACCTAGAAGGAAAAAAAAATCACATCAGCATTATACTATTCTAACTTATACAACAAGCTTCTCTCCCCCTCCCCCTACCACCAGATACTACCATAAATTAACTCGAAGAACAAACTCCGCACACCCAAATAACACCATACTTCAAACACATTCACTAGAAATATCCAAACTGGAACAAACTTTGAACCGCCAAACTCGCGTAATGCTCTCCCGTCTTCGCTTTCGGCACCATCAGTCTCTTAAAGAATACAAATTTAAAATCAATAAAGCACCATCCACCCACTTTTAAAGATGTTTTTCCCAGACAATCGACTACACAGGACATCTCTTGCTAGACTGTCATGCCTTGACGGACACCAGACACAACTTCACCACGTTTTTTTTTAATAAACGGATCTCTCGGCCCGCCCCGAAGTGAGAGCACAATATCTCGAGATTGCCCGTTTCTCGTGGGAGAGTAGCGGGGGTTGAAATGTAAAGTATAATTATATATATATAATACATAATATATAATAATAATAATGATATATATATATATAATTGATAATATATATAATATATATAAATATATAAAATATATATAATATAATTACTATAATATGATATATAACCCGTATATCAACCTATAGATTACAGCATAAAACACCACCCGCTCACGGGCAGCAGCCCTAATCCAGCGAGGGGTGATGCTCGATATAACGTCGAGACAGACGAAAGACAAAGCCATAAGGCGTGAGAATGAATCCGCTCTCCATCACTCCCACCGTACCAGTTGAGCAAAACCTGACCCACTTTGTTTGGTGAGATGCCTCTAACACTGAAGCTACCAGGCGCTTTTTAAAAATAAAAATAAATATAAAATATTTAATAAAACCAAGAACATACACTACCAATAAATAGCTTATATATGACCAGATTATGTATATAATAATTATATTAAAAAGAAGAAATACATATATAACATATAACATAACACTATATATATACAAACACAAAAAATATATATAAATATGCAAATATATATTTACAATTATTTCTATCATTATCATTATTACTAAAAAACTAAACACTATATAACAACAATAACAACTATAAATTCACTAATAATCTCTACTATATACTATATTTTAATATATTAAGTAATTTATTATTATGCCATACACTTTTTAATTAATATGTCAGCTCATATATACACTATATTCACTGTATATTAAATTATTCACCACTATTCACTATTAATTAACATTATTACAATTAAATCACTACTATTATCACTATTATTAATATAATTATTACTACAGTAATATATAATAACTTATAATTTATTATATATATTTATTTATCCTATATATATTATATATATATTATATATAACAAGTTATATAAGATAGTAGGATATAGTGACATACTACTTATATTATAATATATATTTATAATATATATATATATAATATAATATAATATAATTATTAATATACTCACTAACATCATACCGTCTTAATACCTACTATGCCTATACCTCCTACTACTAAACTAATATATATAAATATTATAGTATAGTAAATTATATTATTATATAATAATATAATATATTATATATAAATATATTATCACAGAAGTATTCACTTTCTTGAAATGCACTTCTATATTTACTATACTATATTCTACTTATCCTATTCATATATATAAATATTATAATATATATATAATTATATAATATATATATATACATATTAAAATATATAATATATATATATATTAATATATATTATAATATATATATATAATTATATATATATATATCTATATTTATATATATATATATATATTACCTCTATAAAGTAATATTATTTAAAGACTTTGCATACTGAAATATAAGTTTAATATTTTAATTTTATAAATGTAATTTAAACATTATTATTTAATATTATCATTATTATTATATTATTATATTATTATTAATGATTATTATTTTATTTTATTATTATTATTAATTATATATTCATATATATATATATAATATAATAATTATATATAATATTATATATAATATAATATAATATATATATTATAATATATATATATATATATTAATATATATATAATATTTATATATATATATATATATATAATATTATATTTAATATATATAATATATTACTATCATGAAATTGGTCCAACAATTTATCTTACTTTTTTTATTTAGTTAAAAAATGGCATTTAAAATTCATAATGTTAAATTAATACCCTACAAAAAATTACCTTCAAACTTTTAATACCAGATCATTAGAAAGATAGTCATTATTATTATTATTATTATTCAATATTATTTATTATTTATTTATTTATATATTATTATTTATTAATATTATAATTATTATTATTATTATTATTATTATTATTATTGATACTGCTAATTACTGAATTTTTTCTTGTCAAGTATTGAATATAAACGTAGAGTAAGTGATTAAAACAATCATATTTTTACGGTGTTTGAATTTTAAAAATAGTTAATTAAACTGTAACATAAAGGGACCAAATTCCACTCCGGAATATAATATATAATATTAATTATATATAATAATATATAATTATAATATTATAATATATATTATATTAATATATATATTAATATATATTTAAATTAATATATAATTATAAATATAAATATTAATATTATAAATATTATAATATTAATATTATATATAATATATGCCCTATCAAAAATGTATTTATATATTTTATTATACTATATATAATAACTATATATATATATATAATATATATATAATATAATAAATATGATATATATTATATATATATAATATATATTATTATATATATATATCACCTTTATATAATATAATAATAAATATTATAGATATTGAAATACACGCCCACTCGACACCGAATCTAAAAAATATCGATAAAACTCGATATATCGATATTTAATTAAAAAAATACATTCATATAGCCTTCGATATTATCGCCAGAAAAATATGCGGATATTCGAATAATATCGATAATTCAGAGAATTATATATATATTAATCCCGGCCATTAATTTGATTTATATATTATAAATTCTCTATTTATATATTATTTATATATATAATAATATATTGTGAGTAGTGAGGGAGCTATTTTTATATATTACTATACCGACTATATAATATATAATAAGTAGGCTCCATAAGTATATAAAAATATATATATTATTCAAATACTTTATATATATATAATATATATATTTATCGATCTCAAACTTTGCAGTGAATGTTTACAGTAAATCTTAGTACAATAATATATATTAATATTATTATATTATATTATATATTATATATTTACCATATTAACTATTATAATATAACTAATATATATATAATATTATCTTATTAATTTTATACATATAATATATAATATATGAGATTGAGAGAGAGACGAAGAAGACGAGAGATTAGAAGAGGAGAAGAGAGAGAGAGAGAGATGAGAAGAGATGAGATTAAGTAGTGATGAGAGCAGCGTCTAGAGAGAGAAGAGAGAAAGGCTTTAATTTATAAATAAGTGAAGCTAGACGTCACTTGTCACAAGAAGATCTAAGTAGTATGAAATTAATAAAAGGATCTCTTCTTCAGCGTCTTTGCGCAGACTTATTCAAGTTTCCAACTCCAAGAGATTGAGACTGAACTTATTGCTAGAAAGCAGTTGATGTTGAATCTTGAGGAACTGGGGGTGCTTTTGACATTTTGTGGACGAATGATATATATAATTAATAATGAAATTATCGCTTGTATTCACTAGAAAATTGTAAGACAAATATATCATAAAAATCACTTTTTACGTATTAAAAATGAAAAAAATAACTATTAAGTATTAATGAAGCCAGGAATCTTCAAAATGATTTCGTATTTAAGTACAAAATAAATATTGAATCTAACAACGAAATTAATTTTAAATTGGATCTGGTAGACAACAGCATACTGTTGAGACGACTCTTGGAAGTCTGTGTATCTTAAGAAAAATCTAATAACATTTTAGTTTATAAAATATATAACTAACTAATTTTAAGAAGTTCGGACTTGAGATGCCAGAGGACGACTTATCAATGTAGAAGCTATGTATACAAATGCGCCCCAAAGTTTCTACTTAAGCGAACTGCTATTTGTTATTAATAAATCTGTTTTAATTTAGTAATTATTATTAAGAGCGAAACAATCGTAAATCTGTCCCAGTAAGATGATATACTAAGACTAGTCGGTACTTCAGTATGTAAACCAACTACAGTAAGTCCTGCTCCGGTTATTAAGATTTTCAGCAATTGATTAAATCTATCGTCCCATTCTTGACACACTTGAACACACTCACACAAGAGCTACACGTAAATTTCAGTATACAGTGCTGTACTCGTAGAGTGGACTGCAAAGTCTATTAAACAGTCTCAGATATAAATAAATAAATATGAAATTTATATTCATTGAAAAAGGAAATAAATAAAACAAAAATAGTATTTTATAAACTTCCGATATATTCATTAAGTATTATTGAAATTTTAAGCAACTCTTTAAATTAATATAAATATAAATGTTATCATATGCTAACTTCAGTCATATATGAGTCCATAAACTTTTATAATATAATATTAATAATATTAATATATATATATAATATTAATATAATTAATATATATATTATATAATATATATAGATATACTTAATTATTATACAAAGCCCATAATCTTATCATCTATAATGCACCAAATAAAAGACTAACTGATTGATATGCTTCGGAATGTTCAATATTATTTCCTATTCATATTGATGCAACATTTTAATAATGATACTTGTTCGTTCTGACGTAGGACTGATTCGGGTGCGCATTACAGCTTTAAGAATATTTCATGCTAACTATAAAACAATAGAAGGGAAAGTCAATTTTACTTATATAATTCCTAAAAATTTTATTGGGTTCGCATATATCCACTTTGCGTCAATCTGAATAACTGAATTGATGATGTGAATACTCAATAACCAATTTGGACTATCTTGGTATAAGTGCCATGTCGAAATCCTACCCCCCCCCTCTTCACCGAAAAAATCTAAAAACACCCCAATTTTTCAGGTGTTTATTTTAAAACGGGACATATGGGGCAGGACGAACGTAAAGAATAAATTATGGGGGGAAATAGAAGGGTTTCAAACAAAGCGAGTGTCGAGAGAGGTGCGATAAAGATATTATTATTTTTCCAGGCGCTTTAAAAAAATTTTATTAAAAAGTATTAAGGCATTTTCGATATTAATTAAAAAATATCGAAAATATTCGATATATATCGAATCCTCAAGCAAAAATATCCCCAATAATATCGATTACTTCATCGCAGCCAAAAAATATCGATATTTCAGATTACATTGAACTCATGGCCAATCCCTAATCAATATTATTATTATATATTAATGTAAATATTAAAAGGTAGTTTATATAAATATATATATATATATAATAATTATAATATATATATATATAACAGTTTATTATAAATATATATACACCGGAATAAAATATACTATTGATACTGAGCTTGGTAGGTGGACATTTATAATACCTATTTTGAGTTACTATTGTACTAGTTAAAAAATATTATTTTCCATTTTTCCACTTATATATAATATATATAATAACATATATTTCTAAATAAACTATTATATTTATTATTATAACGTTATTCGCAAATTAATACATTTGGGCTATACCCGTAGGAAATATGAGGGGCCTATAATGTATATAGTATAGACCCGTAGGTAGCTTATTTATAATAGTAGTTCTTATTAGTTGATAAATATATATATAATAATATATATATAAAATATAAATATAAAATATATATATATAAATTATATATATAATAATATTACTATAAATATAACCCGGGGGTAATACAATGCTCATTTATTTATCCCTAATGAGGTGATTATATATATTTATACACCCCTATACATTTATATTTATTTAATTTATTATAATAATATATATAATATATATAATAATATAATATAAATAATGCTATAAATATACTAAATATAAATAATAAAATACTATTATATTTATCAGTTAAATAAGTATCTACCCCGCTTTAAAAGATCCCTAAATATAAACCATCTCTCCATCACTATATATCTATCTCCTTCCTTTT
>JABUQX010105703.1:0-5000 GCA_015478945.1 Trachelipus rathkii | reverse complement strand
TTTGGAGGGTGGTTAGAAGGTGACGTAACCTCATTGTTAACGAAGTTACATGACCCTGCATCCCCAAGGGGGGTGCTGGCCCCTCTCAAACATTAAATATTGCCGTAGAAAACTGAAACTCGGTATACAAGCTTCATATACGGTACACACACCATATACTGGTTAAATAGCCGTACACACCCCAAAGGGGGGGTCCCCAGCCCCCAAACCTGAAATATTGACATAGATCGACGAAACTTGGTATTGTATCCTCGATACAGAAAAAAAAAAATTAAAAAAAATAATTAAAAAAAAAAAAAAAAAAAAAAAAAATTAAATTTTTTAAATTTTTTTTTAAAAATTAAAAATTAAAAAAAAAAAAAAAAAAAATTTTTTTTTCTTTTTAAGTCTATAACAAAAAATTTACGTTTTTTATATAAATCAAATACCCTCCAGAGCCTCTGGAGCCTCTTGAGCCTCGTGAGCCTCCTGAACCTCTTGAGCCTCTTGAGCCTATTGAGCCTCCTGACCCTCCAGAGCCTCCTGAGCCTCCCCCTGCCTCCCCAGCCTCCCCTGCCTCACGACCCTTCCCATCTATGATCTATTGATTCATATCATATTTTGTATAACATAACACAAAACTTTCATTTATTTTTGTTTTATAAGCTTTAAACAGTTTGTTTTTTACTAAAATTTTACCGTTAAATAGTCGTAACACAAACCCAAAGTGGGTCTCACGGCTCCCCAAACCTGAAAATATTGGCAATAGAACGCGAAACTTGGTATACATCTTTCTTTTGATGTATATCCACGATACAGAAAAAAAAAAAAAAAAAAAAAAAAAAAAAAAAAAAAAAAAAAAAAAAAAAAAAAATTTAAAAAAAATTAAAAAAAAAATTAAAAAAAAAATTTTAAAAATATATAAATTAAAAAAATTTAAATTTTTTATAATAAAATCACACCCTCCAGAGCCTCATGAGCCCTCTGGCAGCTCTTAGCCTCTTTAGCCTCCCGCCTGCCTCCTCGCCTCCTCCACCTCAACGCCCCTCCCATTCTATTGATCTATTGAATTCATGTTCATATTTTTGTTTATACATAACAACTTCCAATTTATTTTGTTTTTTATAATTTAAAAACAGTTTTGTTTTTAACTAAATTTTTTACGCTTTCATATTTAAATAAACTTAAGAAATTGTGTTTTCATACTTAAACCTGTAAATCAGTAAATCAAATCCACACCCCTTACCCCTCCCTACCCCATCCTGGATATTTATTACATTAGCAATAGTAATATTAACAAAATTTTATCATAACCTTGTCTGATTATTATACTGATCCAATGAATATATGCGAACGTAACAAGTTTTCCACATCAAAGAGGCTAAACATAGCATCACTGAACTAGGAATATTAATGTACACGACAAATCTAACATACCCTACTCACACTTTTTTTAACATATCATGGATATTCACATTAACATAGTAATATTTAAGCAAAATTTTATCATAACGCTTGTGTAATTGTCATCTGATCAAATGAAATATATACTAACGTAAACAAAGTTTTCAAATCATAACGCAAACAAGCATCAAACTTGAAACTACGAATATAATGTACAAGGACAAACCTAACATACCTTTACGAACGAATAAACTTCCAACATTAACAAAGTTCCAATTCTTACAACAGGAAAGTAAACTAACGCTGCATACAAGAACGTAACCTACTCCACTTTTTTTCCACATATGCTATTGTTTTTATCTTAACAAAGTAACATTTAACAAAAATTTAAACTATAACCTAACCTAATTATCATACTGACGAACGAAGATATACGTTAACGCAGCAAAGATCTCACATCATAAAGCTTACATATCAGAGTCTGAAACATGAATATAACATACACCGAAAAACCTAACACTGCTTGAGCAAGAATAAATTCGCTAAACATTAACAAAGCTTTCATGCTTCCTCATTAAAGTAACTACGGTGATATTTCTAAGTAAACCATTCACATGTTTTTCAAACATATCTCTAACATATCATTACTATTTTCGCATTAACATGATGATATTTGCCATAATCGTACCTAATTATCATACTGATCAACGAATATATGCCAACGTAACAAAGTTTTTGGGCTTAACAAAGCTAACATATCATAGTCTGAAGCAAAAATAATAACATAACAACGAAAAAACGCTAAACATCCAGGCTTAAGCAAGATAAAACTGCTAATATTACAAGTTTCATACTTAACAACAGTAAAGTAACTAACAACACATACAGAACGAGCAAGGACGAAGCTGATGAGGTAAATATTCATTTAACAAATCAGTATAGCGATGTGTTTGTTTATTTTATTTTTTTTTTTATTTCTTAAAACGTTTTTTTTGAAAAAAACTTTTATTTTTAATTTTAGTTCCTTAAAACTTTTTGTTTTTAAAAAACTTTTATTTCTTTTTAATTTTTTCATTAAAACTTTTATTTATTTTTAATTTAATTCTTTAAAACTTTATTGTTTATTAAACTTTTGTTATTTTATTTTATTTCTTTAAAACTTTTTGTTTTTTAAAAAAACCCTTTTTAATTTTTAATTTTTATTTCTTTAAAAAACTTTTTGTTTTTACTAAAATTTTAACACTTTCAAGTTTGTATATGAAAAAACATGTTTTTTACATACCTAAAACAGTAAATCAGTGATTTCAGTAAATCAAACCACCCCTCCCTCCCCCTACCCGTCCCAACCTGATCTATTGAGGTATTGATCTATTGAATCTTATTGATCTGTTGACTCCAATCATATTTCGAGTATCATTTGGATAAAACGCAGCATAAAAATGTTCTTTTTTTATACTAACCCTCGAATATATGTTGGCATACTCAGTTTCACATCAAATAAAGCTAACATAACATAACCTGATGTAAGAATATAATGTATAACATCAAATCTAACATACCTTAGACATGAATAAACAGTCGAAATTAACAAAGTGTCATACATAACAATAGGAAAGTAACTAGCATTTGCATACAGATCGTAACCTATTCACACTTTTTTTCAAACCATAATCTCTAAGCATACACTGTTATTTTTACAGTAACATTGTAACATTTAACAAAATTTATCAGTAACCCGTAACCTATTTATCATACCTGACAACTAATATATGCAACTACCAAAGTTTTTCACATACAATAAAGCTAACTTATAAACCTGAACTAAGAATATAATGTACACCACCTCAAACCTAACGCAGATTAAATACAAATAAACAGTTAACCTTAACAAAGTTTCATACTTAACAACCGTAAATTAACTAACATTGCAAATGGAACGTACCGTATTTACACTTTTTTTTCAAACATATCTCTAACATATCAGTTATTTTACATTAACATAGTAACATTTAGCAATAATTTACCATAACCTAGCCTAATTATCATATTGGTCAACGAATATATGATGACGTAATAAAGTTTTCACATCAATAAAGCTAACATATCATAACCTGAACTAAGAATATAACGCTCAATGACAAAACCTAACATACCTTACGCTCGAATAAACTGCTGACAATATCAAGGTTCCATACTTAACAACAGTAAAGTAACCAACAATGCATACAGAACGTACGTTCACACTTTTTTCAAACATATCTCTAAAGCTATCCTGTATTTTTACATTAACATAGTAACATTTAACAATAACTTACCATAACTTAATCTAATTATCATACTCGCCAACAAATATATGCATACGTAACAAAGTTTTTCACATCAATAAAGCTAACATATCATTTCCTGAACTAGGAATATAACGCTCAATGACAAAACCTAACATACTTTATGATCGAATAATTGGCTAACATTACCAAGTTCCATACTTAATAACACTAAAGTAACTAACAATGCATACAGAACGAACATGCACGAAGCTGATGTGGTTCCTGTTTCACTAGAGTTATCAGATACAAGTCGAGAAATTGTTCAAACTCCTCCCACTTTTCGATACATTACGCAATACATATGATTCTTGTTTGGTTCGTTTTCGAAAAATTATGCAATACCTATGATTCTTGTTTGGTTCGTTTTCGAAACATTAAGCTATACATTTGATTCTTGTTTGACACAGGGTCAACATAACAAATTTATTAAAAACATTTTTGTTTTTGCTAATGCCTTTATGTTTTATAACAACTCTTAAAAACTTTTATTTTTAATTTTATTTCTTTAAAACTTTTTGTTTTTAAAAACTTTTGTTTATTTTTAATTTTATTTTTTTAAAACTTTTTGTTTTTTAAAAAAACTTAATTTTTAATTTTATTTCTTTAAAACTTTTTGTTTTTTAAAAAAACTTTTAATTTTTAAATTTATTTCTTTAAAACTTTTTGTTTTTTAAAAAAAAACTTTTAATTTTTAATTTTATTTCATTAAAACTTTTTTGTTTTTACTAAATACTTTACACTTTTTAAGTTTATAACGTAAAAAATTTGTGTTTTTTACATACCCTAAAACGGTAAATCAGTGAATCAGTAAATCAAACCACCCCTACCTCCCCCCACCTATCCCAACCCTGATCTATTGAGGTATTGATCTATTGATCTATTGATCTGTTGACTCCAGTCATATTTCGAGTATCATTTTGGATAACATAGCAAAAAAATATGTTCTTTTTATACTAACCCTCGAATATGGTGCCATAACAACGTTTCCACATGCAAATGAAAGCTAACATATGATATACCTGAATGTAAGAATAAATGGTATAACATCAAACGCTAACATTACCTTACACCGAATAACAGTCAGCATTAACAAAATATCAATACTTAACAACAGTAAACTAATTACCGATGCATAAAAAAACGTAACCTATTCACACGTTTTCAAACATATCTCTAACATATCACTGTTATTTTACATTAACATAGTAGCATTTAACCAAAATTTATCATAACCTAACCTAATTATCATACGGACCGGCGAAATATATGCTAATCGTAACAAAGTTTTTC
>JABUQX010105702.1:40000-44611 GCA_015478945.1 Trachelipus rathkii | reverse complement strand
CAGTTGTGGATGGATTAATATCGGAGAAGACTTTAAAAAGAAGAAAATTGCAAAAATTTTAAGTTTTTTCAAAAACTAGATTTTGACTTGCCAAAAAAATATTGATTAAATGAAAATTATATTTCAACTTTTAGAATTAAAATAACTTTGATTTCTTCGGTGAAGCTATAAAAAAAGAGGGCTGCTCAATGCATGGTGGTTGCTACAGATTGGGAATCACTTTACAAATTCTACTATTAAGTAATAATAATATTAATTTGTGATAAAACTAGTTTGTAATGATATAGTGCGTAGTGTTAATAAATTTGTGCTAAGAAATAATCAATAATTATAATGAATAATAAGGATAGTAGGGGGATTATGATATTTGCATAATAATAGTGATAATGATAATAATAATGCTAATGATGACGGTAATAATAATAATGATGATGAAAGTGATAATATTGATAATAATAATAATAATAGTAATATAAAATTATTAGTGATAAAACTAGTGTTAATGAAAATAGTGAGTGTTAATAATTAGTATAAGTATTAATGTTATTGATAATAATAGTGTTAGTAATGGTAATATTGTCCCTGATGTTAGTGTAATATATATTTGTATTTGAATGACGTATGCATGTATATATGTATGTATTTGTATGTATGTATATTTTATATATATATATTTTTTTCTTTTATAATATTTTATATTTATTTATACTAAAAGCCACCCGGTTAGCTCAGTGGGAGAGCACTCGCCAAACAAAGCGAGGGTCCAGGTTCGCAACTGCGTCGGGGTGGGAGAATGTGAGCTATTCTCCCTTAGGCTTGGCTTCGTCCTGCGGACGTTAAACGAATACACCTCCTCCTTTGATAAGGCTCCTTTTTGCCCGTGAATTTAAGGGAGACTAAACTGTAAAAATATATTAATATATATATATTATTAATATATATATATATATATATATATATATATTATATATATATATATTATATATATATATATATAATATTTATATATAATTGTGAAAAATATAGATTTTTTCATATGGTCTTATTCTATATAATTACCAATATATATATATATATATAATATATATATATATATATATATATATATATATATATATATATATATATATATATATATATATAGATATAATATATATAATTATATAATCTGTATATATATATACAGTAATATATATTATATATATAATATATATACATATATATATATATATATAATATATATATATATATATATTATATATAATATATTATATAATATATATTATATTAGGTATATCATATATTCTTTAAAACCTCCATATCTAAGACGCAAATGTAGGTTCAAAAATCCAACACTCCGTAATATAATAATATATACATATATTTTATATTATATAATACTATATATACCATAATAATATATATACTATATATATATATATATGAATGGAAATAGGGCTCCAAAAGCGATGAGATTACCTCTTATTGGGCATATGATGTGTCGGGTACATCACATGACACTTTAGTGTTCAATGATTAGCCTCTCTTGCGCTCATATCAACATTCTTTTTACACTGGAGTAGATTCTTCTTTAACATACACACACATAACCATCAAACACTATTATAGACAACACCTTTTTTTCATATATCCCTGTGTGTGGAGGAGAAAGAATTTCCACAGTGTATGTTATGCGTGTCGTGGGAGACAACTAAGAGGTCAGTGATAGTTAGGTTGAGGACCCACTACCACTTATCTTTTCGCTAGGAATTCTTATGCATGCCTTGGACCTTGTGGTAACCGCCCTAAACGACCTTGTATGTTTCGGCGAAATTGTGTGAAACGTCTGGGTACATGAAATGTTAGAGGAATAAATGAATGGCGAAAAGAAGAGGAGAGAGGTGATGAATGTGTTTATAAAAGCTAAATTTGATTTGCTTGTTGTAACTGGAACAAAGATAAGAAAAGAAGCGCTGTCAAGACGTCAAATGGTGTGAGGTGAATTGTGTGTTTGAAAGGAGTGGCGATAACGCGAAAGGCTTGCGATTCATGGCTCGAGGTATATGTAGCAATCATTGACACAGACCTATGCGTGGATTTTATCTTGTGTGAGTATTAGACTCTCTGGTGAATGTGTAGAGCGTCCTGAAGTCCAGTGGTATGTATCGTATGCGTGTAGCCACTGAGTCTGGTCCCCATCTGAGGGTGATTCGTTGCAGGAGATGAACTTTCCGGGATACACTCAATCTAAAAGATGGTCTCCTTGAACGGGGACCGCGAAACATGTGCTTCACGCATTTGGACTGCGTTAGCCTACTTGAATGGTTACTGGCTGGATAGGTGATTAAAAGTGCAAGGATGCCGTAAACACTTGGATCTCCGCCCTTGTATGGGATTTTGGGATTTGGTGATTTTGTGATTTTGGGATTTTGGGATTTTGGGATTTATATGTTCTGCTATATTAGTTTAAATGAAAAAAAGCTTATAATCATGGTCAAGCGTTCACCAATTGATCATTCCATTATAATCATCTTTAAAACGAGAGAGCGAATATATTATATATATTATATATATATATATATATATATACTATATAGAACTTAACTATATATATATCAAATATATATATAATAGTATATATATATATACTATATATATAATATATATATATATATATTAATATATATATATAGTAATATATCATATCATAATATATATATATACAGTGTGTTCGTAAAGTCATGGTGCACTTTTGAACGGTCACAGGAAAGCAACAAAAGAAGATAGAAAGGTGAAATCTTCACTAAATAAAAGGGAAACCCTTCGGAGTTTCATACCTATCAATGCAGTTCGCATTGCTGGCTTTCATGTGTTGCCAATAACACATCTAAACGATATCATGTCTTCCCACACACGGTTAGCGGATGCTGCCGTGTTAAAAAGAGGAATACATCTGTGATTCTGTTTTAAATGATTAATGTCGTTGATACGTTCACTGTAGACATGTTGCTTCACATAACTCCACAAGTTAAAGTCTAAGGGCGTTAGATCTGGGGATCGTGGTGGCCATTGCTTGACAGAACCCCTACCTATCCACTGCTGGGGGAATTTTGTACTCAGAAACTCACGAACAATGGCAGCGTATTGTGGAGGAGCGCCGTTATGTTGAAAGATGATACCTTCTGGAAATTGTGGCACAGCATACAACTCCAACATGTCAAGGTAGTTTGCTTCCCGTCACAGTCTGCTCCGCAAAAGAAATCGTTCATCATTGCTGATCTCATGAAACATATCTGTATCATTCTTGGTCTTATCGCACGATAGCGTGCAACAGCTGCAATTTGTAACCCGAAAAACGTAGATGTTTCTTTAGCACCTTATGAACTGTAGTCTTGCTTAGGTGTTATTGTCGAGCACACGCACCCACTGATTTTTTAGGGCTTTTTAGGTAGTTCTCCCCTATAGCCTCTACGGACTCGTCACTTACTGATGGCCTACCAGAACGGGGTTTGTCCAATACACTGCCGGTCTCCTTCAACAGCTTATCCCACCGAGTAATGTTATTCCTATGTGGCGGCACTTCGTTGTACAAGCGACGATATTCACGCTGCACTTTGCTCACGGATTCGAATTCAGTAAGCTACAGGACACACTGAACTTTCCTTTGTAACTGGCCTGAACGTGGCCTGATCCGCTGCCACGCAGTTCGTGGTGTTGCGTCATCACCTGCGTCATCAAACTTGGAGAGTTTCCCTTTTATTTGGTGAAGATTTCACATTTCTATCTTTTTTTGTTACTTTCCTGTGACCGTTCAAAAGTTCACCATGACTTTACATACACACGTTAAATATATATATATATATATATATATATATATATATATATATATATATCTATACTATAATATATATATATTATATATATATATATATATATATATATTATATAATATATATATAAATATATAAATATATATATATATATATATAATATATATATATATATATATATATATATATATATATATATATAATATATATATATATATATATATTACATACATAGTATATATATATATATATATATATATATATATATTGGCATTTATAGCATTCAAAGCAATATGTTCACCATTATATACCTTTAATTCAATGCA
The DNA here is from genome assembly GCA_015478945.1 of Trachelipus rathkii. NCBI lineage: Eukaryota > Metazoa > Arthropoda > Malacostraca > Isopoda > Trachelipodidae > Trachelipus > Trachelipus rathkii. Next base: position 40,455 of record JABUQX010105702.1, on the reverse strand, counting down.
TGTGACGTTAACATTAAGATATTAGAAGATAAATTAAAATCTGAAAACAAGCCATAGAAACCAAACAGAAGGAACCTTGTTCGACAGAGAATAAGTTTCCTCATTAAAAGTTGGAGAACAATAGCGTCTATTTCAATCAGGATTTCTTTGTTCATTATAAATAAGAGTCAGTAAAATGGAGGACAAAAAATATTATATATATAGTATATATATATATATATATATATATATATATATATATAATATATATATTTATATATATTATATATATTATATATATAAATATATATATATATTAGTGATGCGGATGTCATTTTTTCGCATCCGCGGATGCTGATGTTTGATATATATATATATATATATATATATATATATATATATATATATATATTATATATATATATATATATATATATATATATATATATATATGTATATATAGATTTTTATATAAT
>JABUQX010105702.1:27500-30000 GCA_015478945.1 Trachelipus rathkii | reverse complement strand
ATATATATATATATATATATATTTTATTGAGAAAAAAACAAAAAAACACCCCAAAATAAAATCTCTAATCAAATTTACACAACGTTTCGGAAACTGTAACTATTTCCATCATCAGGTGAAAGAACAAAAATATAATAATAAACATTAACAAATATCAAAATCATAACAATTTTAAACAAAAATTAGAATTCTTAAAAATTACAAAGCATAAATTTGGATACATTTGAAGCATTCACATAAAATTATAACTCGTACCATTAAAACGACTGGACTGTGTTTAGAAAAATAGGACGTCACCTCCAACATGCAAATGCGGAATCTAAAAAACAAAACATCAAATATAAAGTTAACTTAATAATCATTAATGTTTTTTGGTAACTAAAAACAAATGTCAGGACTCACAGGCTAAACTCCAAAAACAAAACGTACACAAGACAATAACTTAACAGATGTATACTGTTTTTTTTCTTATTTCTAACACTCAGAATGAAAGCAGAATACATATCACTTCAGATGTCTCAGTCAAAACAATTGTAGTTTAAAAGGACCAGAATCACTATTTAGGGAGGGTTTAGTTATAAATTAATAATGTTTCCAAAATATGTAAGTTGGTTTCTGAACTGGTTTGTGCCAGTATATTGAAATTATTATAATTAAAGGTGTGGTCTAGTGTGTGGGAATAATCCCTGAGGGATGAATGAGCTTGCTCATTCAACCAAGTTTTGGTACGTGTTGAGACACCTCTATGTTCGTCGATCGTCACATAGAATTAATTGGGGCAAAGTGCTACCAATATAGACAATATGGCAGCTGTCACAAGAAAATTTATAAATGATTGAGGAACGAAGAAACACAAGGGTACGGTCCTTATGGTTACAAAATGATGAAATTTTAGGTGAAGCAGTGTAAGCCAGATTAATATTCAACTGGGGGATACAGCCTCGCATAGGGGAAGTGAGCTCTTTTCGCCGTTTTGTGAAAATATGTTCGTAAAATGGTAACTTTAATATATATATATATATATATATATATATATATATATATATATATATATATATATATATATATATATATATATATATATATATATATATATATATATATATATATATATATATTTACAGTTGTCACCACCACTCACGGGCAGAGCCCTATTCAAGGATGGGGTGTAGTACGCTCAAAAGTTCACCCTCTAGCGCAAATTACGCATATGAGCACAGACGCAAGTTATAAAGTAAGGAGATTAAATTCAGCATGAAATGCAGAAGATGGAAGAGAATTCCACAGAATAGAGGTGGTGGGAAAGAAGGAAGCACCACAGCGAACTCGAGCACCTGCCGTTGTGGTACCTATAGGATAGAGATAAAGCACCAACATCGCGCCGCAAAGATAGAGGGTAGAGTGAACTGGAAAGTACAGAACAGTTTATAAGTGGCCTTTGACTCGACCCTGTCCAAAAGCCGGGTAAACCAGAGCCCCTCCTCCAAATTTGAGAGCAGTGCTCCATACATGGGCGGATGAGACCCTTGTATAGCTAGAGCAACTGAAAAGAGGAAAAAAAGTCTCGCAGTCTAAACCGAATTTCCAGTTTCTTTGAGGCCACCCTAGCAACCATTGTGATGTGAGGTTTCCAAGACATTTTTTGTTTATGTTAATTCCAAGGATGTTTATATTGCCAACAGGAGAGACGAGAGAAACGTCGAAAGAGATATTAAAGTTAGAAGGTGTCTTTGAGAGGGAGATTTGTAGAAGTTGGGTTTTTAAAGAATTGAATTTCACAAGGTTGAGACGACCCCATCCGGAAATTCTATCCAGATCAGCGAGAATATAAATCACATTTAGGTACTGTGTAAGTCACGGGACTAGACGTGTAACAAGAATTAGGAAATTCATTCTTATACTTGTAAACTAATTTAATGGGAAAGTAATTACTTTTGAAGAAATCTAAGAGAATGCCAAATTCCATATGCATAAGTTGGAAAGTGGAACTAAGGTTAAAATAAAATTTTAATACTATCGCACTTATATCTAAGAGGTATGTGGCTGAAAAAATTCAATCTTAAGCATGAAAAGGTTAAAGAGGATTTGATTTTTTAATTAATAGTTCCAAAAATGGCAAAGTACCATCGACCTCTTCTTCTCTTGTAAAGTTAATATTATTTAGTTGGGAATTTAGGTAGTCAAAAAAAGGTAGAACTTTATCTTTGTTTGAGAAAAGTAAAAAAGTATCGTCCATAAACCTTTTGTAATGGGCTGGTTTGAAGGGGGGGTGACAATTTTGTAGCCAGACTCTTTCGAAATGATTGAGGTATGAGCTAGCCAAGGTCACCCTAAGGGGAGATCCCATGGCCAGAGAAACGGTTTGTTGATATAAAGTATTATTAAAAAGGAAATACGGGTCTTCAGTAGCCAATGTAAGTAAGGTTTTAAATTCGGATCTATTAAAACCATTAAAAACAGGGTTGAGGTGGAAGATATCATTAAGGAGAAACTATCACAT
>JABUQX010105702.1:15000-25000 GCA_015478945.1 Trachelipus rathkii | reverse complement strand
AGGTATTTGGTTCTTTGAAGTAATTATTATTATTATTATTATTATTATTATTATTATTATTATTATTATTATTATTATTATTATTATTATTATTATTATTATTATTATTATTATTATTATTATTATTTTAGTTCCTGTAAAGTGACCGTCACTGAACACGATATGGAAGCGGTTATTCTGTGCTGGAAAACCAACAACAATGACGCCACCTAGACACAACGATAATGATGGACAATGTAGGTAATGTTAAATCTTAAAGAGCAAGTTCAATTCTCTGAGAAAAGCCAAGAGGGCAACACTATAGAAAAGAGAAAATTCCGACAGCACATTGGCAAGATGTTATTGGAAGGATACGCAACACACGGAAGGAGAAATCTTCTTTCTGACATGTGATAATGTATTACACCCTACAAAGACATGATGCATAGAAAGAGGAATGTGTGAACAACAGAAAGGACAAACCAGGGGGTTGTCCCTCGACACAAGGTAGACGTTTATATGTCAATTTAACAGGCGAATTAGGACGACCTCACCTGGGAGACCCCCCTTCACGAGGATGTTCAACTCTTTAAAAGGGGCTTCACACAGTTAAAGTTGGCACTTTGGTAATCCTTTTCCTTGTATGACTACCAGCAGGTGATAAGTCACTGACGGAGACTGGAACAATAATCAGTGGGAGGAAGGTATCCAAGTTGTAAGGCCTCAGGGAGGTGCAATTTACTTGTTGTTGGAATAGTGTCAGCGTTGAAAGCCACTCTGTCAGTCTGCTCATTTCCTGGAATACCCACATGAGATGTGATCTTGCAAAATTTTAAATCTAAATAGACGGCTGAGTCACCACCGGATGCACAATATCACCCCTTCAACGAAACAGTTTGGCCTTCGTCTTCACGGTAGAAAACCGAAAACCACTCGAATCACACTGCGATATAACTACGCCAATAGAAGTTTGGCTTCTGAGACAAAGTGTCATGCAGTCTACATAGAGGGAGCAACTGATGGAAGCAGTAGTGATGCTGTCAACCACATCATTTATTGGAACTGCGAAGTGCAAAACACTTAAGACACTCCCCTGTAGTATACTTTCAATCATGGTGAATTGTCCATATGGGGTAGTACCATTTCGAACCTGAAACAATCTATTCGACAATAGGATCAAAAGGAAAAGGGGGGAGCTGACGGACCACTTAATGTTTATTATCTTGTCAATGTAGTTAGTGTTCATCCCCTGGGAAAGGCCTGCAACAATACCCCCTTATAAAACCCCGCCATGCACTCCTGTTATAAGTATACTTTCCTCTCGCCTCCGCCAAGCTCACATTCCTCTCATTAAGGCATTCCTTTACGACTCAATCCACTTTTTCTTCGGTCTCTCAGACGGTCTATTCTCAGCATGCTCACCACTATACATCCGCTTAGCCAACCGATTATCATTCATTCTTTCCATTTGACCAAACCTTCTCACATGTACTCTCGCTTGGTTTCTCTCTTTTAACGCCTTTCTTCAACGACCAAAAACAAATCTTTAATGCGTTCAGTCCTCGTTTTATCGATTCTTCTCACACCTAACAAGCCCGTAATATTATCCATATGAACACTCTGTACCTTAAATCTTATATCTCTTAATTCTAGACCATAGTTTCACTACCATACATTAACACAGGCAACAACATACTCTCATGCAAAATTCTAGCGCGTTCAAGACTTAGTCACTTCACATCCAACAAGAATTTAATTCCACTAGCCACATTCCTACCAATCACAACTTTCCTCACTATATCTCTCGTTCACACTTTCTCCTACTACATCTCTTGACATCTCATTTTCCCTTTCCCATCCCCACAATATATTCTCTACATATTTTAATCAAGATACCCATTGTTTCCCCCAGCCGGGCCTCATCAACTAAACATTGATCTTCCGCACTCGTCAGACTGCTAATCTCAATATTCTCCCCCCCATGCATTTAACCGTACTCTGATTCTAAATTACTCCAATCTCCGCTTTACAAATCATAATCCATAATCCTCATAAAAACTCTATTCCAGATTCACTCCAGCAGGTGCACGCCTCACTCTCTCCTATTCATCCATCATCTGACACTTAAACTGCAATCCCATCTCTTAATTCTTGCATAGTACCCCAGCCAATATACATATTAAATAACCAAGGAGACATAACACATCCCTGCCCCACTCCATATTAATATTAAACAATCAGTTTCGATTCACATTTAACCTTACACACGCTTCACACTATCGTCAATAACTAATTCTTAATTCCATAATAAATCTATTTTTATCAACAAATTATATATAAATATATATACTATATATATAGATATTATATATAGATATACTATATATATATATATATATATAATATATATATATATATATATATATATAGATATAGATTATATATATATATATACTATATATATATTATAGTATATATATACTATTATATAATATATATATATATATATAATATACATTACCTAGTAGTACATACACAAGTCGATAATATCAGCATCAGCTCATCTCACTCTATTGTTTATTCGTAAACTACCGAACGAATAGCTACCTCATCGGTCTACTAGTATCACCTATGTACATACTATAATAACTTACGTTATATATTCCTAACTAAGAATCATGATATAGCTGACTACTAATCTATTACTATTATATAGTAGCTTACCATAATATATATAATAATATGTACATAATAATTAGTAGTATATATAGATAATATATACTATATATAATATATATATTATATATATTTATTATATATATACATTTATATTGGGGGGGGGGGGTATTTCTATGTGGTATATATATATAATATATATTATATATATATATATATAGATAAATATATAGATAGTATATAGTATAATATATAGTATATATATAATATATATCATATATATAATATATATATCATATTATATATACTTATATATATATTATATATATTATAGTAGTACCTAGTATATATATATTAGGGGGGTCCAAATTTCTTATGAAAAAAAATATGTTTTTTTGGCGGCGGCAAAATTACGAGGTAATATATACTAAAATATATGTTTTTTAGAATTTTTATGATGAGTTGAGCAATATGTCAATAAGTGACCACAATGCTGTTGGAAATTATAGGAATACAGAGCTTCTTCACACGACCACCCTCAGCGATGCTATAGCAGAGCTAGGGTGCGAAGTCCGGAGTCGGCAGTGGAGAGTCGCGGAGTTCGGGGAGCCGTAGTTTTAAGGAGGGTGGGATCGAGAGTCGGAGTACGGAGTCGGATCGGAGAGGAAGTGGTGACAATTTTCAAAGAGGATCGGGAGCTCGGGTCGGAGTCGGAGCTAAGGTAACACTTTCAAGATAGAGATTGGAGTCGAAAAATTTTAAACTGACAAGTTATAAATGTGACTCTGTGAGAGACTTCAAGCACTATCATGCAGGTTTACTGCCACTTTCGACTTGCACCATACAAAGAATGCCCATATGCAAACAATGTCGAAGAATTTTAACCGCACCTGTATGTTTCAATGCGCATTGTATTCTAATAAATTCAACCTTCAACCTATACCAATCTATATTTAGCGATACTGCAGGGAAACGAAGACTCCATTGGTACGAAGAGAAATTATTCTCTCATTGGACGAATGATATCCGTGATACTACTGTGTTATATTGAATCCAATCGTAACCAGGTAAGCTTCAACTGAAGAACAACAACCAAAAAGCTTAAAGCGGCACTGTCTGCCAATGTGGCCATCTTGTCGTTTCAAATGGTTAGCAGGGAAGTTCAAGAAAGAAAAAGGAGTACATCTAAGATATATAGTAAGTGATCTCGAAACCTAAGCAAACTATGCTCAAGCTACTACCTTCTCAAGTTCACTTCTCAAGAAAGTTCCAGAGCATTAGTATGAAAAGCTTCTAGATATTGAAAGAGCTTAGTCGAAGCGTCGATTGGTTCAAGAAAAGGTCAAGGTCTTTCCTAATCCTTTGATACACAATAGTTCCTATACACTCTTAAATAAAATTTGTTTTTGCTCACTGAACAAGAAGTTGAAACAATTTTATGTAGCTTCGAGAACGTATCCAAGCAACAATTTTACAAAGATAGCTGAATGCTCGTACTGCTACCTTCCAACGCAAGTAAGGACGCATTGTAGGAACTGCTATTTTTTGCTCTTCGCATTATAAAAATCAGACCAAAGAGGAAAATATGAAGGAGAACCCTGCGAGATGCTATTCTATTTTAAGGAACTAATCATTCAATGAGAGTAGATGACACTAGAATGTAAGTTCATGTAACTAAGTAATGTAGTAGTTTAATCATATATATATACTATATATATATAATATAATATAATATAATATATATAATATAATAATACTAGTTATACTATATATATATATTATATATAGTAGTTAATATATATAGGTACTAACTATATATATATTAAATGCCGTAGACGCCTACCCTAAATTACTTTAATATTATCAAAATTTTTTTAATGGTATCAATCTTCTTAGTTATAATTTTTAATAATATTAACAATAATAGTATTGAAATTAAGAAGAGTTTATATTAATAGAATGAGGAAACATAATTTGTAGGTAGTGGAGATTTTAGTATTATTTTTTGCAATCGTTGTTCATTATTTATTATATATATATATTATATATATAATTATATAATAAATATATATATATATATATATATAATATATAATATATATTACTATATATATATTTATATATAATTATATATGATATATATATCTTCTTTCTTTTCCTCTGCCAGGAACGATTCTTCACCTCCTGTCAACCCGCGCAAGCATCTTTCCTCCAACGTCCCTCTCCATGCACATATTCCTCTTCTTCTTCAGCGCTCCTCATATTTGGTAGTACATCTTGCCAGAGAGCCCAACCCGATTCCAGCCTCGTTCTTCTTCGGTCTTCCCCATTGGTCTTCTGCCTCTGGTGTCCATTCCAATCTTCTTTTCAGCATTCTCTTCCTGCTCCATCTCTCCAGATCGTTCGCCCCCACCCATCTCAAATCTCCACCCAACATCCATCTTCAGTGGGCATCTTCTCACCCCTATAATCTTCTCTAATAATTCATTCCTGATTCTGTCTCTCCTACTCTTCTCCAATCATAGTTCTTAATATCCTCATCTCGGCCACTTGTATTCTACTCTTCCTCTTGTCTCCGGTTTTTGTATCCATGTATATCCGCTCGCGCTACACGCCGTTAGTGGGACGTCCAGTTCATGCTGTTGTAAAAATCATCTCTTTAACTCTATTTCCGACTTGTTTCCTTATCTTGCATCAGGGCGCTATACCGCTTTTCACAACTAAAATCCATACTTTTTGCATTCTTTACGCGATTAATCTACTTCTCCATTCTTCCTTCCCCTTCATTTAATTTACAAACATTCAAGACATAATTGCATGGTACTTTACCGCCTTGTCACTTCTACTCCTCTTCAGTCCACATTTCTCATGTCCCTCCTCCATTTCCGCATGCGCTTTCTGTTAAATAATCTCTGTCTTGTATGTCATCTCTCATACCCCCGTGCCTTCCGTCCGAACTCCTCCTGTCAAAACAACTTTACACCCAACCCTCTCCGAATCGCCTTCCTCCCTCTCATTCGCCTCCCAACAAGCAGATCGTCCGCATATGTCCATTATGTTCCCCTTCAAATCGTTCCCCAGTTTCATTAGCTCGGAACATGATTTACAAGTCTATTCGAACAATATTTACCCGCAATACCAGTGCTTTTTCCTAAGAGGACACAATTAAGAAATTAGATCGAGGAGCTAGTAACCTTCATATTCAATGTTAATGAGTGCTTTAAAACTTTTTATTGCAAAATGGTTTATTCTCCCGCAGGAGGTTTGTTGAGTAGTGACTCCATGATCGCAACATTAAAGAAAATGGACTTGGCATTAGGTATATGGCATGTCTTTGTGCTATGTCACGAGTAGTAGTATTCTGATTCGTAGCAAGTGGGAGTTTATATCAGTTAGTTATTAAAGTAAAATGCATGTTATAGCTACCGGTATCACAATAAATTATTAAAGCTCACTGTAATTGTAGGTTAGCCATGAACCTAAGCTAAGATTTCGATCTTTTATGGATAAGGTAGTTTGGCGATAATATTTATGACCATGCGTCTGCTTAGGAAATTGAACGGCTTGGCAGTGTCAACAGTTGTGGTTCTAGGTTCTTCGCGGATCGTGTCTGTCGCCCTGGCTAGTATTTTTGCATATCAATATTTAGTTGACGGACAGTCTCGAATAGTGTCCTAGTGTTGCCTCCAAGACTGAGTTCGTTGTTTCCTTATCTCTATCTGAATGGTTCATTACTACGCAACTTTGATATAAATTTCTACACTAAGGTCAAATGTTATGGTCCCAGAACAAGAAACCAGCAACTGAAGAAATGGGGCAAAGATGGGAAAAGCATGCGAAGCACATACTTCAGACAAAATACAAGAAGCAGTTGTAAAAGTTAGTAATGTTAAATGTTCTACGCCTTATAAATCTAATATCCACTATATAATTATCAGAATATCTTCCTTTATTTATCAGTTTACCTCTGACGCGGGGCTTTTAGCGGTCACAGCACTTGCTGGCCGTCGCCCAGAAAATGGACTAGGAATTCTAGGACTGATAAAAGGTTGAAATTGAAATTCTAAATGAGTTGGAAGAGGAGCACGAGCACTTCTTCCGGCCCACAACAATGGCGTCTTCCTCTCGGACGAAGGTCCCTCTAATTGTGCCTTACCCAATTCAATAGTTTGCTTATGTTCTGGGACCGAAATTTCTGGATGTTGAGGTTGTTCAGGAAGAGGTGTAGGTATAGGAGTTTTTAGTAAACTAGGTGAAAGGGTATTAGATTTGTGTGTAGGATTTGGTTGGATTAGATGATCAGGATGTTGAGAGGGTAATGGTAGTTTATTATTAGAAATATGTACGAAGTTAGTAGGTATTGCGTGAGCGTGTTGTTTGTTAACATCGCTTACGTGAGAAGAAATATTCGAGTCTCTCTGCTGTTCACCTTCTGCACCAGAAGTATTCCTTTCAAAAGGTGACGATGATCTTCGACACTCAGTTTCAGCAGGAAAAGCTCCCGAACTGAGCGAGCTTTCAGTGGATGTATAGTGAGGAGACTCTACAACACCAAGAGTCTGATTGTGTTTGTCAACAAATTGAGATTTATCTTCAACAACATCTTGTTGTAAATTGTAAATATTATAACCGGGTATGGTGGCAGATTCTACCTCAGTGAGAGCAAGATTATCTACTACTGTGTCGATGAAGTTTTGAGAATATGACTGTTCAACCCCACCTTGAGAGTCATTATGAGAATGTGTGATGCTGTTATTATTACCATGTTCATTCTTAATTACCATTACCTGTTCATTATTATTGTTGTGTTCATGATATGTATGAATGTGTTCAGTTTCATAAGAATGTGAAAATGTGTCATATGTATTTCTCTCGTTAAGTTCATTATCCTCGGATTGCTTGTAAAGAGAAAAAAAAAGTGGGTTAACAGATTACAATGGTTATTAAATAAAATGATTAAAATTGTTAATATACCGTATATATAAAATTAGCAATTTTTTTTTATATATTTATTAAAGTTAGTTTTAGTATAATATAGTTTAATAATCTGAGTTTGAAAAATAAAAAGAAAATTAAGAAAGCTACTTTTTTGGTTAAAACATTAATGAATATTAAAAAAGAATACTATCTAAAATAGAAAAAAAATGGAAATGAAAAAGAAATACGGTATTGAAAAATCAAGCTAGAAAAATAAAATAATTTTTTGCGGAGTGTTAAAGTTGCTAAAGAGACAAACTAGGCTGACTTAATTACCTTGTACTCTTGAACAGGTGTGTTAATCTCTGTAGGAGATGCAGACGCAACCTATTAAGGGGGGTTGTTAAAATTGGTTTATGAATTAAACAAACTGCTACAAAAATTTTGTAAAATTTTATTAATTTTGAAAGATAATACAGATTAATGATATACAATAAACAAAATGAGATGCTGGGAAATACCATGCAAATTTAAACAGTCAATCTAATGCCTCAACAATCAGAGCAATATTAATATTATAAAAAATAATAATAAAATTATGAAAATTAATATTAATATTTTCAAAATTAATACTACTACTTTTATATTAAAAATACTTAAAGATGAAAAGAGGCTAGTATATGAATATGCATTAAAGCTTTATGTATTAAATAACCTTAATTAAAGAACATATTAATATCTTTAATTATATTTTTAAGTTCCTCATCTTTCAGTTATAAAAACGAAATTATTATTATTATTATTTATATTTTTTTTATTTTATTATTATTATTATTAACAGTATTATATTATTATATTATTATTATTAATTATTTTTATTATTATTTATTATTATTATTTACAGTAATATATTATTTTGGTCCCTTAATTTTATGGATATGCAATGTCTTATTCCTTTTACTTTTGCTATCTATGGAATAAATAATTCTAAAAACATATTTGAAAATATTCATCTTCATGATTTCCCTCCACTTAAAATATTTTAATCAATAAGACGAATACTTGAATCAAGAGCAAGTCTTAATAAGTAATACATAAAATTCAAATTGACCAAAAAATTCTTTCTTAGCAAAAGGATTTGGCGATAAAATGGTTTGTAATAAGGTATCAAAATTAATTTAAGAGTTTCGAATCCAGAAAGATGTTAAGAGGAAATAAGATTACAAGAATCACTACTAAAAAAGAAAATTTACTCACTGAATCTGGTAAACCTGGCTTCACATTGACTGCGAAAATGCTCCACCATGTATTTAAATGACTAGAAACATGCTCCTGACCTTGTTGAGATACTACTGTACCACTCTGAACATGGTAAGCTTGCTCCCATGGTTTGGATGCACCAAGGAAGTGAACAAATTTTACATTACTACCATATCTAAGAAATTAAAAATTTTATTTTATTTTATTTTTTTTAATAAATGCCAAAACAATTTAATAAACAAAATAAATTGAGGAAGATTCGGTTATCTGAAATAAAAGATATACGGTAGTTTCATATTCTCTCCTATACTTACTGCTTATAAGCTGGAAGATAAGTATACGTAACAGAAGCTACCATATTGTAAATAAATGATAAACGATTCCAACTGGTAAAGAAAGTATTTAAAAGGCCTTGATCACCTCCGTCGAAACTTCCCGTATTTTCTGCGTGTTGTAATAACCTTTTGTATGTGTCATGTGAGGGCGAAAAGACAAACATTCCTGAATTGAAGCAATCGGGCCAACCAGCATCACAAGCAGCCGATAATTCTGGTTGTTCAAATAATTCATCTGAGTTCTGTACGGCCTATAATAATTGATATAGCACTAGGTGAATTAAATAGTATTGTCATTTTTTGCTATATTAACATGTTTAAAAGCATACTATATAACACATATATCTAACTAATAAATCTAGATGCTCTACTTATTTACTTTAAAAACATATCGATATGTAAGCTATTCACAATTTACAAGTTACAATAAATACCTAAAATCCAATAATTGGCAATTTACATCCAATATACATGCTTCAAAAATAATAGGAATTATTAAATGTGTCGTTCGTTATAAAAGTGGTGTAACTCCATTTTTTTTAAGAAAATACAATTCATTGATCTCATTGGCCGAAAGACATTGAATAATCTATAACTTTCAATGTAAAAATGAGCCTACTCCTAGTTTGAAATTCCCACGAGATGGCGATATTTGTCAAAGCAGGGGACTAAAAAAGGCAAAGTAATTCATTATAAGGGTGAAATAAGTAGTAAATAAAACTAAATGGAGATAAACCTCTTTTACAATGAACGATATAAATGTAGATTAAATTGTTAATGGTGAACGTTTTTTTAACATTTTTATTTCAAATTTATTTATGGTAATGAAAAAG